>JAFEMH010003234.1:0-279538 GCA_022495995.1 Adenophora triphylla var. japonica | reverse complement strand
GGACATGAGATTTTTCCAAAGAAGACACCAAAGACGCAATACGCTCCTTACATCTCGATTCGAACGGTCGATTGTGACGCAAGTTAGAATTCCCTTAATTGGAGGGAAGATCCCTACATTCATATGCTCAGGCTGTGCGCCGAACACAATTGATTCTCGGTTCGTACGTAAAGAGATTTTAAGGGATAGCAATGCACCGAGGGAAGGAGAACAAAACAAGATAACCCCCGAGTCATGAGGTCACCGGACAAAGCAATGCTCGAAGTAAAGAATTGGGAAACTCTCTGTGCCCGTCCGCGACCAAAGAAGAAATGATCACCAAGCTTCGGATTGGTCTCCTGGCCCTTTGTTGTCAACCTAGTTAAAGTCCTCCGAGGCTCTCATTGTCAAGATTGAGTCTCTAGAGTCGTCCGACGGCCTCACGCCCGAAGACCACGAAAATTGTAGCCAATACCGTATTCCCTTTTATTCTCAATGAAATGACGAACCTTTCGAGTATCCCTTGATTGCCACTTTAACTAATGATGAATTAACTAATAATCTAAAAACATTTAATAACGATTCATTAGATGAAGAAGGCACACATTAAATGAACAATATATCAAAGAACAAAATCTTTAAGCGTGTTGTTCGGAAAGAGGAAAATCGAGCCCAAGCCGCCGAAAGGATTTTGACAAGTGTGAATCGTGGAACCGCGGAAGAGCCTAAAGAGACGCAGATTGGTAGTTTCTTCGAAGGAACTGAAAGGATGCCCTACAAAATCCTACAAAATCCTCAATTCAAGGAAAGTAGCCCTCTTCATCAAAGAAAACATCATATGCAGATACGCTGCCACCGAAATCATCTCGTATAATGGATCCCACTTCAAGGGGAATGCGACAGCCGCCGGCGGAATTCGTAATAACCCGTCACAAGTCATCTCCCTACAGCCCCAAAACCAACGGAGCCGTCGAGGCAAAGAAACAAGACTCGGGAAAACATCATCCGGAAAATGGCCGTCCGAGGTCGAGATTGGCCCGAGAAGCTACACTGCACTCGCTACGTAACATCCGTCGAACGGCAACCGGAAACACCGTTTGCCCTCACCTACGGAATGGAAGCCGTACTCCCAATAGAGCTAGAAATCCCCTCACTCCGTGTGTTGTTGGAGAGCCAGATCAACGAGGTCGAATGGCTCCAAAGTCGCCATGATGAATTGGCTCTACTAGATGAGCGCCGATCAAGGCCATGGAACACATCCGAGCCTACCAAGGGAGAATGGCCGAGCTTTCGACAAGAAAGTAAAACATCGGGAGATTAGGAAGGTGACTCGTTTTAAAAGAGAAGCCCCCTACCCGTATCAACCCTCGGCAAATGGGAGCCCGTCTGGGCTCTGCCATATGTCGTCCCGTAAAATCTTTCTCCGAGGAGCCATGCAACTTGCGTGCACCTCGACGGAAATCCTTTTGTACACCCAGTGAATGGTGACAAGCTGCGCAGATACTACGCGTAAAGCACCGAGTCAAAAAACAAAAAGAAATATATCAAAAAAAAAAAGAAGAGAAAAGTGCTAAAAGAGTAATACCCAACTAGGTTGAAAACCCGAAAAGGGCGGCCTAGGTAAAAAACAGGGTTGCACCAAAAACAAAAAACAAAAAAAAAACAAAAAACAAAAAAAAAACGGGTCGAACTACGGAGACCTGAGCCCTTTTGTCCAAAGGGAACGTAGGCAGCCGGAAACGGTTCGGTCTAAAACACAAATAAAAGTCATACTCGACATCAATACACCGATCGTACCATGAAAGCGTCTCGAAAACTCTAAAGCAATTCACATATTCATTACGCTTAAAAGCTTTTTGATGAGTCTAAGCCCGGTTCATTCCTACAACCGGCAACTTGCTAAAAGAAACTAAGATACATAATCAAACTAATGTGTCTCGCTACGACAAGAAAGGGATACTGAAAACTCAGAAGGTCACTCCAAGCCACTCGTACCGGCCTCTCCCCTCTTCTTCCCCTTCGAGTCTTCTTCTTCGAACAGAAAATGTCTGCCTTCCTCCTACCAAGCTCGTATAGGAACATGATCTATCAAACCAGCCTCCGTCAGGTGGCCTTAGTAGCCCTAGCATCATCTCTCATCTCCCGTAGCCTAGCCGGTAGCATAGGAGCCTCCTCTCCCCGTCTCGACATAAGCCTCATAGTCGGTCACAATATCTCCGCTCCCGTCGCGAGGATTGGCCCTCGCCTCGACCCTCCTCCTCTCCGAAACCGCTGTGTCCTCCGCACCCACAATGGCCTCACGCCGTCTCAAAATAGCCATCCGAGTCTCCCCAAATGCCTCTCGTACCAATCCAGTGTACCAAGTGGTCAGGAATACAGGTCTCTGGACGCCTCGAGGATAACCCGAGGAGGAAAGACGTCATACCTCCATACTCGGGAAAGAAAGGAAAACACCGAAGGATCATCCATAGAAGCAGCCACCACCCCGGTGGCTATATCATCAAAGTCCTCCAAAGGAACTCCGCTCCAAGCCGAACCGTCTCGTAACCAAAGCCTAATGTAGAAGCCGGACCGAGAAAGCCCCGGAAGCATAACCACGGGAGATCCATCCCGAAGTACTCTCCGAGTCTCCACCCGCCAGTGAGGCACCGACCATCCGATATCTTCGCTTGGCGACTCAGCCCATCCATCGCTCCCACGAGCCCCGATCATCAAAATATACAAAGCAACCCCTCTCCCGGCGAATGTCCAAGGCTTCGATCATATCCGAAGTCTCCCGAATAACCCCTGTGCGTTCCATCGCCCACAAAGTCAAGAGAAACGGCCGCCCCCGCGCATATACCGTCTCCCGGTAGCCAGCCCTATCGAGAGCATGAAAAGTCTCCCCAGATCAAAGGTACAACATCTCTTCCCAAGCGACAATGAACAATGATATCCAGCAGAGACCGATGACGGATCCCAAAAGATTAAACCATGAACAAGGTACCAAACATGCTAAGTGCAAAGGCATCCCAATAGGCATCATCAGTCAAGCCTAAGCTCCTAAATCTATCAGAAGACCGGAAATATCAAAGTGATCGGACTACGGATCATACCTTGTGCTTCCTCCGGGAAAGATGAAGGAGGTTGCACAACCTATCAACGAAAGAGGCCCTTCTGGCAAAGGAACCGCAATCTCTTCCACCTCCGGCCACCAAGCAAAGCCCGAAATTCTTCGACCTGGGCCGGAACCACTTCATTATAGGAAAGGCAAAAGACGTGCCTTCTAATATCCTAAAATGAGGAAGAAGCTCTCAAGAGGTCATAGTCCGGAACCAATTCTTTGAGGGACCATAAGCACTTCACCTTGTACCTTTCTTCGAAAATGACCTCCTCTCTTGCATAATCTCTCTACACCACTCCTTGAACTTTTCAAAGAATGACATTTGGATTTCTTGGATAATTTTGGAGAATTTTTGGGCATTTCCATGGCTTTTCCCTCCTTTCTCCCGAAATTCCAGCTTGAACCGAAGAAGATGAAGTTTCGTGTGGCATTTATGGGCCAAACCAGATCCAACCACCGAAATAAATGAACTCCGTCGATTTCAAGACCATCCGCGCGGACGTAATTGTCACCTGAAAAATCTGCAGCAGCTCAAACCGCCGCACCACTGAGGAAATATTTTCATCCCAACCAAGCTCAAAACCTGAGCAAAACCTGCCCAAACAGTCCATATACCCAATACTCACACCCTTACCAAAAAACCAAGGCTCATGCAACATTGCATTCATACTGCATTGCATTCATAAAAAAAAAATAATAATCCTAAATTATTACATTCCAAAAAAAAGGGTGTACGTAAAAAAAAAAAACTGTATCTGTAAAAAAAAAGTAGGTACAATCTCAGAAATCCGGGCCTCGAAGATCGCCGCCGAGTCCTCGGTGGCCGGGCTTTTCCCCGATCCCTCTTGCGGCTCGGGCCCGCCTTCTCAGTAGCCCTGAAAATCTCGGGCTCAGAATCGTCCTCGTCTCCAGAGAGAGGCTCGTCAGGACCAACCGGCACGCTCTGATACGGCAAGCCAAGATCTGCAAAGAAGTCGTACCCAAACGAAAATGCTTCGGCTTCATGGACATGTGAGGAAGACCCACCGTGGTGCCATACATGTCCCTGTCCATAAGGATCTCCGAGAATGACGTGATCCGAAGGTAGTACCACACAGGGATCAATGAGAGGAGAAAGAGGAGTCTCAGAAGAAGGCTCGGAAGGAATAGGGAAGTCTCCCTCTCGACAGCGCCGGCGGTGCTTCGTCTCCTCCCGCCCGAGCGCACTCCACAAATGACCATATTCTTGATAAACCTCTTTGCCCCGATCACCCGATTCGTCGCCTTCTCCACTACTTTAGCCGGAACCGCACGGAAACAAAAGCGCGAAATAATGACAGGAAAGAAAGGAAAAGACAGAAGCAAAAAAAAAGAGAGAAGGAGAAGCCATACTCTTCATATCCTGGACGAGGCCGAAAAGCTCGTGGAACCCGGGCCGGGGACGGGGATCTCGTACTCTCAACCTAACCCCGTCCCGGACATACAAAAATCTGATCGAGGGTACCGCGCGACCCCCAACCCTCTCTCTCAAGAACTCCGAGGCGCTTCAACCTCCACAAGAGAAAATGCGAGTATGACTCGGCCGCCACGAATGTCGAGAAGTGTCGGCCGGCTCGATAAGCATCCCAAGTCTCCGAGTTCTCACTCTGGATGCATCATGTCAGAGGAGGCTCCACCTGAGCCATCGAGGCGACCCACGCTATGCCGGCGCGTCACTCTCTCTCCTGCATAATACATGTCGCAGGTCAAGCCTCTCAAGATCCTCCGCCGCACGGTCCATATCTCGCCGCCCTTCACCGCTTTCCATACATCAAAACGATCCTGTGGATAGAATATCATCCTCTCATCTCGTCTCGCCTCACCAAAGGCAAGGGCCCGGTACTTGAGGGTCGTGCGCCCTCGGAACCCTTCTTCTCCCTGGCAAACTTGGACCAGAACGCACGGCCGGATATGCCCCGACGTACCGCCGGCCGCCGCCATATCGTGACGTGAAAGAACTCTAGAGCCCATACCGCGAAAGGTAAAAATCCAATCAATTAAGTACGAAAAAGAATACGTGCTTAAAGAAAAGAGGGAAAGCAAAAAGAAAGCTTATACCTCCGTGAGGAAACTCGAAGCAAGAGAAGGAACTCACAGCCTCTTCCGCCGTATCTATCCGTAGCAAAGTAAAGCTCGCCACCCGGCCTCCCAAGAAATCACTCCGCTCTCTCCACGTCCCTCCGTGGACCTCAAGAAGGCAAAAACGGCCGTCCCCTCGGCATGTCCAAACAAAGGTGCTCGAAAAGGCAAACCATAAAAAGGCCCTAGCACCGCTTCGCCGCCTATCCTCTCATCCCCGTCCTCATAGCTCCGAATACACTCCACAATCTTTCCTCGACCACAAGCATACTCCATCCCCATCCCCTTTTGGGAATAGGGAAAATCCTGCAAGGGGCCTCGCAGTCCAAGTCGCCGTAACCATCCCGCCACTCAATGCCGCTGGGCCCATTAAAGGACAGACTCCGTGATCGCAGCGTAGTCGGAAGGCGTAACCGTAGCCTCACCCTTAAGAAATGAAAAGTGTGGGTCGCGCCCCACCAATGCCGGGGCCAAAGCGAAGAACGGACCCTTACTCTTAGGGAACTTAACCAACCCCTCAAGCTCTCAATAAACTCATACAATCGTCTCGATGACGATCCGTCTCTGACTCATCATCGCCCCCCTACCCAAAATCGAAAGCCGGTCCCACAAGTAGATCACAGACTCCACTGACCCCCGAGTCTTCATCTTGCTCAGCTGCTTTGACACGAAGCCATCTCCGCCCTGCGATTTCAAAAAAAAAAAAGAAAGATGTTAAAAAAAAAAGAAGAGAGCCTGCATTTGCATTTGCACAAAAAAAAGCATACACATGCAACACAAAGTTCTGAAGAAAATTCGGCAGCATAACGGCATGCAATGAACCTAGCCCCCTTTTCTTTCGCACAAAAAGAAGACAGTTTTCAGCAAATCCCAATCAACATTCATTCATACAAAAAAAAAAATTCACCCATTCATTCAACGGAAGCAAAAATCCGTCCCACTTTTCAAAAAAAATCATCATACATTCACCTCATTCATCATCTCATTGCAAAAAAGATCCTACATGCATACATTCATTCAATGGAAGTGAAAACTCCGTCCCATTTTCATAAGATAACATGCATACATATCATTCATGGAGTCATCATCTCATTGCAAAAAAAAAAAAAAGGGAAGCATACATGCATACATTCATGTCATTGCAACAAAAAGGTCCAAAATTCTCATCATCTCATGTTTCAAAAAAAAAAAAAGGCAAAAATGCCAATTCTTTCCCCAAGCAAAATGCACATTTTGAGTTACCCATATACTCATTGCAACATGCACAACATCAAAATCCAATTTCAGTGTCAAGAACACAATTTTCGAAATTCAAGTCACGATTTTCGAATTTTTCACTACAGTTTTCGTACATTATAAAAAAAAAAAAAAGGCAAAAATGCCAATTCTTTTTCCAAACAAAATGCATATTTGAGTCACTCATATATTCATTACAACATGCGAAGCATCAAAATCAAAATTCAAAGCCAAGAACATAATTTCCGGATTTTCATTCATAATTTTCGGATTTCAAAAAATAAAAAGAAAAAAATCACCAAAAATCAATTTCAAACAAAAATCGACAAAGGGATCGAAGAGATTCGAAGTATACCGTTCGGAGACTCGGATCAGAAGCCCAATGTTGCCAAGCATCGGGGTAATGCTCCTCCGCAATCGATTGCGAAAGTGTATAATGTCTCCTCATTCGAATAAGTTCTAATCGCCTCTCGGCAATCGGACCGCGTCCTTGACCATGGATAGCAGCTTCCCCGTGTTCCATTGCTTAAAAAATTGAAGAAATCAGAAGGATTTTAAGGTTTTTGAGCCAAAAATGGCGGAACTCTCGGCTTTCTCTCTCCTCTCTCGCAAGAACTGGAAAATAGTGAAGAAGAAGGAGAAGGGCGGCGCGCCTTTTTAAAACCCCTCTGGACTTCACTCCTATCCGCGCGGATAGGTTTGAAGGGTCAAAAAGCCCTTTTGCCCTTTAAAAATTCAGAACTCTGCAATTTGATCCTAGACTTAACAGGGTTAACCAAAGTCAACCTAAGTTAACCCCTCTTCAAAAGAACTCTCCGGCAGTAGAACGTAAGTCCGATTTCTCCGAGAAAGATAACGGAATCCCGTTTCTTTCATCAAAATCATCAAACGACAGTAGAACGTAAGTCCGATTTCTCCGAGAAAGATAACGGAATCCCGTTTCTTTCATCAAAATCATCAAACGGCAGTCAAATGTAAGTCCGATTTCTCCGAGAAAGATAACGGAATCCCGTTTCTTTCATCAAAATCATCAAACTAGCCAAACGTAAGTCCGATTTCTCCGAGAAAGATAACGGAATCCCGTTTCTTTCATCAAAATCATCAAACGACAGTAGAACGTAAGTCCGATTTCTCCGAGAAAGATAACGAAATCCCGTTTCTTTCATCAAAATCATCAAACGGCAGTCAAACGTAAGTCCGATTTCTCCGAGAAAGATAACGGAATCCCGTTTCTTTCATCAAAATCATCAAACGGCAGTCAAACGTAAGTCCGATTTCTCCGAGAAAGATAACGGAATCCCGTTTCTTTCATCAAAATCATCAAACGGCAGTCTGTAAGTACCCAAATCTGGCTCATGCCTTCCGGTTAAATTTCCCGGCAATTTCGGTAAGTTTTCCGATAATTCCCCAGACCTTCCTAGTGTTCCGGAAACATTCCGGAACTGTTTTTAATTAATTAAGGGCTGAAGGGAATCCTTCCTAATTAAGAAACACGTTTTTCTTAATTAGGAGGAGCCTTCTAGAATTTGCCACCTTGCATGGTTCTAGAAATGCTGAGTCATTGTGGATAATGCCGCACGGCTGCATTAGCTCGCGGTCCCTAGCCGCACGGCCTCATTGGCGATTTCCAGACTGCCTATAAATAGAGCCCTCCTCTACCCATTTTCACACAACAAAATCAATCCACAAAAGGCATCAATCTCTCATATTACGAAGAAATCCTCCCAAGAAGCTGCTGGAAGTCCAAGAAGGTGAAGAAGAAGGCCAAGAAGCTACCTCCCTCCTCCTTGAAGATCCAAGATCAACCTCTCCTCCTAGCTCCATCCAAAGAAGAAGGAAGCCATTGGTAACCTCGCATCCTAATAGCTTTATAAATTGCTCATTGCATTGCCTTTATATTGCTTGGGACTTGGTAGATTAAAGATCATATCTTTATATTCCCCCTTCCCCTTTTGCATGCATTAGACATCATTTGTCATAAAAATGTAGTCTTTCCCCATAAAGGTGCATCCTTTGCACCTAAAACCCCCATTTTCCAATAAAAATGTCATCTTTATGCATCCTTTGCATATAAAAATCAAATCTTTTTAATCAAAATGCATCCTTTGCATTCAAAATACCTTTTCCAAGCATCATTTGCTTTAAAGATCATGTCTTTACCATAAACTAGCATCCTATGCTTTTCAAAATGCAATCTTTATGCATCATTTGCATAATGAATTCCAATTTCTTCATAAAAATGCATCATTTGCATAAAAATCATATCTTTATGCATCATTTGCAATAAAGATCATTTCTTTGAATCAAATGCATCATTTGCAACCCAAAAATGTCATCTTTTCATTAAAAATGTCATTTTTACATGCACTCCCCATTCCCCCATTAGTAACCTCGGAACGGACCGATGTAAAAGATCCTATCTTTACATCGTTCCTTCCATAAAGGTTTCATAATCTCTTTAGAAAGGGACACCTTTGAACCCTATATCTCCGATTATCACTTAAGATGAGTATGAAGCATCTATACGAGCTCGACCATCTTAAAGTGTAGGATTGATGGGCTAAGGACCCTCCTTTTCTAAAGAACCTCATCTTCGACTATAAAGAGAGTCATTCTCTCGATCACGCAAGTCCCAAGGTCTAAAAATGCGATGATCACAAGTCCAAGATGAGGGCGGGATCATAATCCCGAATACATAAAATCCAAGAAATCCCGAGCGACAACCAATAAATGGTTTGTACGTCCGGAAGACGACTTGGGACATTCCCTCCTAATTTTCAAACACATGCACACAAGAAAGCACGCAAGCAAGCACGATTAATGGGATCTTGGGAGACTTGCTCCGGCAAGGCACCTTGGGTGAACGACGATCCGTTCTTCCCAAGGAGTAACTTAACCTCCGAACCCATAAAACCTTTTTTTCAAAGTTTTGAGGTAATCAAAATGGCGTGGCGACTCCTTTTTTCAAATTAAACCGAATGTCTTCAAACTCGCGTGAATCCAACAAATACACAAAAATTTTGGGCACACATTCACAGTTTGGCGACTCCGCTGGGGACGTCCCAAAGGAGAAAAGCTTTTTATTTTCAAAACAAAAATCGATACTCGGTATATAGGTGGAAACCACTTACCCTTCCTGTACACTCCCTGACGTGGGAGTTGGGATAACCGGTGGTTTAACAATCCCACGTACCGCATCCCTTTTCGAAAAAATTTTTTTGAAAAAATAAAAGAAAGCTTTTCCCTTTGAGCGGGTTAGACTCCCGTCGCCGATTTCATTAATCGTGCTTGCTTTCTTTACCATGCATTGCATCATTTGCATCTTGGAATCTGTGCATACTTTGAACGGGAAACAACCCGAAAATAGCAAAGGAGTGGAACCCGGAAAATTGATCCATGCGCCAGACGGCTCAATCCTCCTCGGATTCTCGACCGGGCGACCTCTGGCAATTCCACCAGAAAATCATGGTTAATCTGGGCAGCCCTAGCAGCTTGGGGCTACTCACTCCATGACCGACCGGGGCTCCTTAAAATTTACGTGCTTATGTGCCGCATTTTCCCGTCCCGAAAATCATTCCTTTAAAACACATTATGAAAATCTCGTTTTAACTCAAAAAGGAACATTTTTAGGAGACCGCACACTACGCGCACTCCGATATATCCCGTACACTTTGCACGCACGTCCTTCAAACCCGAGGGTGGTTCCAATGCAGCCACGGACAGCCTTACGATGCTCCCGGCGCGCACGGAATCATCCCAACCTCCCCATGGCAAACAAGGTCGACCAATGCACACCGTGTCACACGTTTCAAAACCGTGACTTTTGGTTGGTTTTTGGTCTAGTCCGTGTCATATAGCCCAGCTTGCATACCCTCGTAAAGGTCAAGCCTTAGTTCATAACGGAAGAAGAACTCGCCAAAATTCCGACAAGGAAAAATTGGCGAGATCTCGACTCCGACATTGACTATTGACCTTGACCCGCACGGAATGCGTAAGAGTCAAGACCGAGTCTTTGCCAACAAATCAAAAAGATCTTTCGCTCAAGCGAAGCTCGCTAAAATTCCGACAAGGAAAAATTGGCAAGATCTTGACCCTAAGATTGACTTCGATTCTAACTCACGCCCGGCGTATGCAACGAAGTTCAATGTGACACCGTGTCATCCGGCTTTTGCCGCCCGACTCCATGCCTATTATCTTCGACATTACCGAAAGTCAAAACGTCATTCGCTCAAGCGAAATTCTCGCCAAAATTCTATCAAGGCGTAAAGACGAGACTTTCCCGGTATTGCCTTGACTATAATCCGCATCGCTCGTGCGTTGAAAGTTCCTATGACCCGCTAGACCCGTTAGGAGCGTTCTTACTCTCGGTCGGTGGGATCCGCGTGCCCTATAGGACCCTCGCCCGGCCGCCCACCCCGGGAGGTCGAAATATAGGTGGAATACGAGGGGCTTATAGACGTAGTGACGAACCCACCGATCCAGATCTAGAGTAGTTACGAAAAGAAGGGCAAATCCCCTTTTCCAACCAAATAGATATTAATAAAAGACACTGTTTTAAGTAAACCGGAAGATTCTAATTTGCATATTGCCCGAGCCTTCACCTAAACACCTACCCCGAGTCTAAACCTTTCCTATCCCTTTCCCGCAGCCGAGAAAGAAGTGGGTGAGAACACCGGCCGCCGACTTGTTAGCGCATTCTCGTACGCTCGCCGTAATCCTCGCTTGGTCACCCGTAGAGTCGAATGTCCGATTCGACAGAGAACAAAGACCGGTTTGGGTAACCAGATGACCAGTGGAAGAAGAGCTAGCCTTAGCCTTGGAAAATAGTCGTAAGGCTCCATGAGGAACAAAGCAGCCATGCTCATTGACGCGCTTACGCCGTCATGGGGTCCAGATAGTGGTAGAGCCCAATGGTTCCTTGGTTATGGTAGAAGATGAAACTCCGTAAGTAACCATCTCACCCTCTAGCCTATAACCTGCCCTCCTCCATCCACATATGAGCCTTTGCCAAAGACTCGTCCCTTTTCAGCCTTTTCCGTATCCCAAGCCATTAGGGTCCCGACACCCTCTCCTCCTCGTATAAGACCCGCCTTTGTTCCCTACCAACAGAGAACAAACGCCACAGCCTATCCCGGCCACACAACCTCTCGCATTACCCTACGGGATTCACTCCTCTCCCCAAGATGGGCCGTCCTGCACAACTTCCGTGCCTCGAATCAATCAAGTGACCTTTAACTCCCCGCCCGCCACGCAGATCTTCCACCCCCAACCTTGCCAATAGGATCCCACGAGGCTCCTTTTTCCTACTTCGCAACTACGAGCCTAATTCCTATGCCTCCGGTCAGCCTCGTGGAAACACCGACTGTGCCAAGTTTACACCTATTTCCCTTCTAAAGACTCCCAAGCCACGGTACCAGCCTACCACCGTGCCACCCACGCCCCGCCACTCAAATCCGACAAGCTCGCTTCGTAATCGAAACCGTCCCCGACCCCAACATGACTTGGTTGATGGAACAAGTTAAGTCCATGCAGAGAAGTTCTGAGAACCGAACACCAAAAAGGCGGCATATCGACATCGATCCTAGCAAGATTGTCCCTCTTCCTCCAAAATTCGGATGCCGTAGATTGAAAAGTTCAACGGCACCGATTGTCCCCTGACTCATATTGAAAGCTACCTTCTTGCCATGAGAGCCAAGGATCGTACACATCAAGAAATGGCCGACCATTTTCGCTTGTCATTAAAGGGTTCAGCTCTAGATGGTTCCCGCACGTAAAACCGTAAGCCCGAGCCACCTGGGACCAAATTAAGGAAGCCTTTCTCGAGAAGTATAAGGCCAATTTGAATTGGGAAACCAAAGCAGAATGACCTACAAGGCACTCTACAGCCGCCTGCACGAGCCAAGTGAGTGAATTTTACAGAGATGGAACTCGGAAGCTCGCTGAAATGATGACCCCGCCGAATGAAGAGGAACGATGGAGATCTTCCAATCCCCGCTTAAAGCCTCAACTAAGGGTCCAAATTGGCAATTACTATTATCCCGACCTTCGAGCGATGGTAAATGCCGGTACCAAGTTTGAAAATGCCTTCAACATGGCCCCGCCACAGGATCGCCCGCCTCTTATCGCTACAAAGCACCAAAGTGTCAAACACCCCTACTGTCACTATAAAGGGAAAAGAAACGGCCGGCGCCGTCAATTACATCCGTAATGAGAAAGTGGGACGTAATTCAAGCCAAGTAGTTGCGAAGCCGAGACCTCATTTCTATACCGCGTAAGATTTCTAATGCCACTAGAAAAGGTCTTTGACGGCTTGGTAGCCGAAGGACTCATCGTACCTGGAAAACCGGAAACCCAAAACCCTAGTGTCGAATGGACGAAACCAAACATTGCCGCTTCCACAAATATCATGGGCATAACACCAATGATTGCACCTACCCGAAACTCCCGATCTCTCGCCTAATTGAAGAAGGCAAGCCGGAACCACCTCTGGGTCCTAATGTGGTCAAGAACCCTCTTCCGCCTAACAATCAGTCAACATGGTCGAAGTTCGGGAGACAAATGCGCTAACTTTGGAAATCCAGAGATCATAGACATTCTCAAGTTCAATGTTCCTTATGCCGAGTTGCAAGGAAAATGGAAAGATTTGATTAACGCCGCCGCCATGGAAGGACAGCTGGGCCCATAGTCGGAACCGATTTTGTTAATGTTGTCGAGCTCGGCCTACTTTTCTATGACATCGAACCAAGCAACTATGGTCAAGATTACGTAAGAAAGGCTCACTTATGAAGACCGCGAGTTTGAAGTGAAACAAGCCATGTTAATGAAAGTTTCTTCGTAACCCTTCATTACCCATGATGAGCATAATGTATTTGTAATGGCTCTTACCACTCCCGAGGATCGGTCCCACTGCTTTGGGAAAAGGTGGAAAGAAGAGCGAACCAAATGTAAGACTTTTTGGGATGAAGAAAGCCGTATCTCGTACGCCGAAAGCACAACCGGTCCTACCGCCCTGCAGGTACCGACGGATAAAGTTAAGTTCGTAAAGGAGATTCCGCGTATCGGGCCGTATTCCCATGGAAATGGTGTCAACAAAGGCAATTATGATCCACAGATGCACACCTAAAAGAGAACGCCGACAAGACCGCTACTCCCTGTGGCAACAAAGAAGAAGGAGCGAGATCCCGTCCCAACCCTTGTCAAGCCACCCTCGAGTCAATAAGTAGTGTAGGGTCCAGAGCCGCAGCTGTCGTTCGCCGAGTCAGAATCTTTGAATTCCAGCCCTTCCGAGTCATCCGAAGGCCTCACGCCCGAGGACTATCAAAATGTAATCGATGTCATCTTTCCCCTTATTTTGAATGAAATGACAGATCTTTCGAGTATCCTCTTATTGCCAACTTAACAAATGATAAATTAACTCAAAACTTAACAATAGTTAATAATGAATCATTTGAACAAGATGCAAACACACTAAATGAACAATACATTAAAGAAATCTTTAAGGTGTTTCGTAAAAGAGGAAAACCGGGCCCAAGCCGCCGAGGAGGTTTTGACAAGTGTGAACTTGGGTACCGTCGAGGAACCTAAAGAGACACAGATCGGAAACTTCTTCCAGGGGTCAACGGGACAGATCGATCGATCCGCTCGTGGAATACGTCGACGTGTTTGCATGGTCATACAGGATATGCCGGGCTAGACAGCTTCGATAGTAGAGCACGTAATCCCTCTAGCACCGCATGCTAAGCCAAGAAATGTAAACCGAGGAAGATCAAGCCGAATGGTCTCTACAGTGTCAAAGAAGAAATTGAGAAGCTACCGCGGGTAGGATTCATCGTAGTCATCGAATATCCGACATGGTTATCCAATATTGTGACCGTCACCAAGGCCAATGGGAAGGTGCGCCGTCGTGTGGATTTCCGAGATCTAAACAAGGCCAGCCCCCAAGGACGATTACCCTTTGCCAAACATAGACATCCCGGTGGACTCCATCGCCAACTACGAAGTCAAATCCTTCGTTGATGGCTTTGCAGATACAACCGCATCAAGATGGCCGAGGAAGACCAAGAAAAGACAGCCTTCACCACACCGTGGGGAACTTATTGTTATACAAAGGATGCCATTTGGGCTTAAGAACGCCGGGGCTACTTACCAAAGGGCAACGACCGCGCTTTTCATGACATGATCCACAAGGAGATTGAGGTCTACGTAGACGACATGATAATCCACTCCAAAGGCAAGGACGGGCAAAGACTTTGTTGACTCCGCGGAAGTTCTTTGAGAGGCCGAGACAACATTCCATGAGACTAAACCCCGCTAAATGCACCTTCGGAGCGACAAAGGGAAAAGTGCTTCGGGTATATGGTCACTGAGCGAGGTATCGAAGTTGACCCCCAAAAGATCAAAGCCATTATGGATATGAGGCCACCTCGACCTGCATTTAAGTCAAGAGCTTTATGGGAAAACCGCAAAGACATTAGCCGCTTTCACAATCGCTGACCACTATGTGCGAGCCCATCTTCAAGCTCATGAAGAAGAACGTAGACACGTAATGGACCGAAGAATGCCAGGATGCTTTCACTGCATCAAGGCATACTTGGTACATCCTCCTGCTATGCCCCCACATAGACGTAAACCTCTTCTCGCTCTATCTCACCGTCACCGATACGGCTAGCTGGGGCTATGCTTGCTCAGAAAAGAAAGACTCTGCAGAGAATGCCATTTACTTTGTCACCGGAAGCCAGCAGGAAGTGAGCTCAATTACTCAAGATGTGAAAAGACCTGTGCAGGACTCGTCCGGGTAGTCGGCAAGTTGAAGCATTATATGCAAGCCCACCCCGTGAATTTGGTCTCAAAAATGGACCCCATCAAATACATCTTTGATAAGCCTTCCCTCTCGATGCGTCTAGCAAAGTGGTCCTTCTTCTTAGCAGAGTACGACATCAACTATGTGACCGTAAAGGCCATCAAGGGTCAAGCGTTGTCGACCACCCGGCAAACTTCCCGCAATGAAGACAGAGGGCCCGAACCCCAATTCCTGCATGAAGGGATCTTTGCAATGAGCCCGAAAACCGATGGCAATTATTCTTTGACTGAGCCGCTAACAAAAGAGGAAACGGTATCGGGATGCTACCGGTCGATCCGAAAGATGAGCATACACCCATAGCCCTCAAATTGAACTTCCCCGCCACGAACAATGTTGCCGAGTATGAAGCCTCGCATTGCCGGGTTTGGAAGCCGCCTTAGAAAGGAATGTCAAGGAGCTAGAAGTTTACTGAGACTCACCCGATCATCAACCAGTTTCCAACAAATGGAAGATCGTGGACCCTAACCCGCAGCGGTATCATGCCCATATGGAGGAGTTGGATCGGACAGCTTCGTAGAAGTGACCTTCCACTACTTGCCAAGGGAAAAGAACATTCGCAGATGCCCTAGCTACTCTAGCCTCATCGGTAGAGATCCCCGAGGGAAAAGCCATAAAACCCTTCCGAGTGGGTAGAAGAGAAGCCCCACTCCTTCGTTGTGAAGTGCACTGGGACCCGAGCCTATAAAGGAACCCCGGTACAATCAAATTTACCAGCTCCTCAAAGATGGAGAGTCACTTTCGAGACGAAGAAGGTAGACCAAAAGAAGGTGTCAAAGCTAAGAGCTTGCAAGCCCTGAAAAGGTTGGCCTCCCATTATGTCATTCTAGGAGGCAACCTATACAAGAAGCGGTACCAAGGACCACTCCTCTAGTGCGTCACTCGAGAAAAGGCCAAAGAGTTGATGACAGAAGTCCACAATGGTCCCTGAAGTCCTCATATGAATGCCAGAGCCCTGATGCAAGTGATCCTCAGAATGGGTTACTACTGGATTTCCATGGAAACAGACTGTGTCCAGCACGTCCGAGCATGCGACAAGTGCCAGCGGTTTGCCAACCTCAACCATCTCCCACCTCATGACCTGTATTGCATGACGACTCCTTGGCCTTTTGCAACTTGGGGTATTGACGTGATAGGGAAAATAGCTCCGGTAGGAAGCAATGGACATGAATTTGTGCTAGTAGCCATCGACTACTTTACCAAGTGGGTAGAGGCCAAGTCTTACAAGGTCCTCACTTCCAGAAAAGTGGCCCAATTCATCAAAGAAAATATAATGTGCAGATATGGGGTGCCCAACGAGATCATTTCCGATAATGGGTCGCATTTTGAAGGGGACTGCGATAGGTTGCTGTCAGAATTCAGAATCACTCGCCACAAGTCGTCTCCGTACATGCACCTCGTACTAATGGAGCCGTGGAAGCCGCTAATAAGACGCTCGAACGGATCATCCGGAAAATGGCCACCCGTGGTCGTGATTGGCCCGAAAAGCCGCACTTGGCACTCTGTGGCTACAAAACGTCTGTCGTAATGGCCTACAGGAGAAACTCCTTTTGCCTTAACCTACGGGATGGAAGCAAAGTGTTACCAGCTGGAGTTGGAAATCCCGTCATTAAGGGTCCTCCTGGAAAACAAAGTGTCAATGAAGTAGAATGGTTGCGCAATGGCATGATGAGTTAGCCCCGCTTGATGAAAGAAGGCTAAAAGCCATGGAACACACCCGAGCCTACCAGAGGCGGATGGCCGCAGCGTTTGATAAAAAGGTCAAGGCCAGAGACATCAAAGAGGGTGACTTAGTGTTGAAAGTGAAGCCCCCTACCGTGAGACAACCCCGGGGAAAATGGGAACCCGTTTGGATCGGCCCTTATGTGGTGCAGAAGATACTATCGGGAGGAGCCATGAAGCTTGCAGACCTGGACGGCAATCCCTTTGTCCACCCAGTCAACGGTGATAAGCTCAGAAGATACTATTTCTAAAAAAATAAAATAAAAAAAAAGGTGCAAAAAGAGTAATACCCAGCTAGGCTGAAAACCCCAAAAAGGGCGGTCTAGGCAAAAGACAGGGTTGCACATAAAAAATCTTAGTACAAAAAAAAAGTAATGCCCAGCTAGGCTGAAACCCAAAAAGGGCGGTCTAGGCAAAAATAGGGATGCATAAAAAAAAAAGAAAATATATATAGTTCACCGTAATGAACTACGAAGACCCGAGCCCCTTAGTCTTTCTTGTAAAAGGGGAACGTAGGCAGCGATATATGGTTCAGTCTAAACAATAAAAAGGACAATCAAGCTTCCATGAAGTGCATCCTAAATAATAAAGGGTATTTCAGTTTTCATAAAACGGGTCCCAATCAATAAGACATTTGAATTTCCATGAAATGTGTCTTGATTAATTTCTAAAATAATATTTCTTGTTCATTACAAGTCAAAAACTTCTTGATGAGTTCAAGCACGGTCTACCTCTTGACTCGCTAACCCGCTACAAAGATCTAAAATACAATAAAATGCCTAAATAAACTAATGTGTTTGCAAAATGGCAATAAGAAGATCCTAAGAAAAGATTTGTCGCCGTCATTCGCCGAGTCTTCCGGTCTTTTTCCCTTTTCCTCGGCCCCGTCGAGTCTTCTTCCTCTTTTTATCTATGATGTCGGTATCCCTCATCCCGACCTCCGGTATCCTCACCGGAGCCTCCACCAAACCCGTGTCAATAAGTGCTCTCTACACGAGCACGAGTCCGCACCTCCTCCCTCTCGAGCCTCGCCAAAGGAGCAACCTCTGACAACCTCTTGTACCGAGCCTCCATGTCTCGATCGTCACCCGACCGGTTATGGCGACTCGCCTTAGCCTCGCCTCCTCAAAGTCCCGCTCGAGTCGCGCCGCGCCCCCAATAAAGCTCGACGTCTCTCCTCCAAGATGACCCGAGTCGCTCCCATCTCCCTCTCGTATCACCCAAGTAGACAGTGGTCAAGATGGTACTCTTCCCGCCTCCCGAAGATAGCCCCGGGTGGGAAAGCAAGATATGTCCAAGCCCTCGAGAAGAAAGAGAAGCCGGGCCGGATCCCTCATATCCAATGACACCACCTCCATGGTGCGAATGTCCTCCCAATCACTCAAAGGCTCCCGTAAAGCCCCAAACTGCCCGGGATACTAAGCAGGAATGTAGAAGGACGACCAGCAGAACCCGAACCCTCACAAAGATAGGACTCCCGAAATGCCCTCCTCGGTCTCGCAACCTCCAATGAGGTATCCACCAACGGATGTCCGAAGTGGATAGCCTAGCCATCGTCGCCTCTTAGCTACCCCGGGTCCCGTTGCTCTCGGTGCACCTCTCCGAGAAATCACCCAAGGGCACCGAGTCGGCAAAGCCCCGGCAAAGCCCCGAGCCTCTCCGCAGCCATAAGGTCAAGCACAAATGACTCCCGGATCTCATGAAATGGTCTCCCGAGCCATCCCGTCAATCCCATGAAGTGTCTCTCCCAAAACCAGCGGGACAATATCCTTCCCACTGCAGCCTCTAACCATGTCCAAGAGACCACTATGACAGATCCCCACGGACTCGCCGGTGAACAAAGCGTAAAAGATGCAGAGAATGAAAGCATCCATAGCCACCGTGGTCGCAGCCATAGCCGGAGACCCAAACCTCGCCCGGATATCGTAAAGGTCAATCCCGTCCGGGCTACCATCATCCCTCACTCTCCCCAAAGGAATCTCGCAGAAAAGATGCAAGCTTTACCGCCACCGGCGCGTCTCCGATCAGCGGAATAGATGTAGCCTCAATCTCGGGACCCCCAATCAATGCTCGGAAGTCTTCATGCGTCTGGGACAATCTCGTTGTAAGAAAAGCAAGAAACATGTCTCCTGGACGTCCCCAAAACTTTGCTGCGGCTCTCAAAAGGTCCCAATCGGGCGGGAGATCCCTCAAATGCCATAAAGACTTGATCTTGAAGGAAGAATCAAGCAGCCCCCTATGAGATTGAAAGTTGTGTCTCACCCAAGATTGAAGATCGGACAGAAAACGGTCTCGCTTCCCCCTTTGCAATCCGACGGGCTTCTCCATTGCAAAATGACCAAAGATGGTGCTTTTAGGTCCAAAATGTGCTCTGGGAACAATTGGGACAAGTCTAAGTTGAAAATGAAATGAAATGGCCAAGCCTTGCTTTTATTCAGAAAATAACCAGTTCAGACAGAACTGTGAGCCGCACGGCTTCATTTGCCCTCTGGACAAAACCGCACGGCTACATTAGCCATCTCGAAAAATTCTGCAAAGAACCAAGTTGCTGCCCAAGGGAGTTTTCACCCCACTTTTTCAACCAAAACCTGTACAAAAACTTATCCAGAAGCCATTCAAGCATTTATATACCTTTATAAATCATTTTGGCCCAGTTTCAGCCCCGATTTCAAGCAAAAAGCTGCCCCGAGGCTTAGATAATATGCAAATTAAAAAAAGCATGAATTAGAAAAGTAAATAAAGCATAAATACAATGTCTTCGCCCCATCGGCGCCAGAATAAAGCAAAAAATAAACAAAGTGTGCATCAAAATGTGTCCATTGTTTGTTTTTGTTCCAAATCTACTCTAGAGACCTCCTAGGCCTCCGATTCTTCTTCATCTTCATCGCTGCTCAGCTCATAGACGCTAGCCTCCCTCATCAAGTTCTCTTGGTCGCTCACGTCAGACAAATGGACATTATCGTGCCCATACTCACCACTGCTCCCGGAATGTCGGCGTTGGGTCCCCGCCCCGAGGCATGGCACCGGAAGAGTACTCCGAGGCCGATGAGGTAGACGCCGTGCCCCCGACATGCCGTCTCTTGCGCCCGGCTCCTGTGCATCCGCCGCTACCTTTGAAGCGCAGCGCCTTCCTCGTAAGGACCGGCACATGTCCTTCCACCCTATTCTCGCCCGACCAACTGTCATAAGTGCGAGCCGGAACCCGAGAAAAGAAGAGAAAAATCTCAAAAATCCCAAAATCTCGTAAAATTGCAAAAAGCGTAAAGAAAGCCGAAAAGGAAAGACCCTAAAAGTATACTTACAAGCATGCCAAAGGCAGTGGTATACTGGGCTCCCTAGTGTCGGGGACAGAATCCTCATCCTCCTCGAAACTCCGTGGACCACATAGGACAGATGCGCAGGAGGGATCGGCGGCCAAGCAGGCTCATCCTCCCCATATCCCCGAGTGACCGCCGCCTTCACTAGCTTCGTGGCGTCCTCGCCGCCGCTCCACAAACACAGCGTAGGGGTACCCATGTCAAAATACTCCTCTGCAGCCTATACCTCCTCGGTATCTCTCAATCTCATCTCGCGGCCAATCTCGGGCCGCAAAGCATCCGTGCCGGAGGATCCTAAGGAGTAATGGCGCCCAATGGAGGGACATGGCCACGCCGCTCGAGAAACGGTCCCCCAAATATATGACATCACATGTCGCCCAGGTGAGCCATCTCCTCTCGCTCTAGTCACCTCAATGGCCTCTCCCAAAGAAAATCTCCTGATACCTCGCCCCAAGGGTAGAAGTCCACTCCGTCGTGCCCATCCCTGTTGATGACCGGCCTCACCATTTTGAAGTCGAAGGTGATCCGGGTCTTCCCCGTGAATTTATCCCTCGCATCTCCCCTCCAGCGAACCATAGCAGGGAAGATGGTGATATCACTCTGTTGGTTCCACGGAAAGAACCCGATCACCTCGCAGAACCAGGCATGCATGTTCAAAACATCAAAAAGGTCATTCTCTCTCTCATAAAAGTCTCAAGACAAGAAAAGAAAGAGAAAAGAAAAAGAGACTACCTCAAGGGCAAATGAAAAACAGTCCATGGAAGCAGCCTTGTTACGGCTGTACATGTCCAAGGAGAAGTACAACTCCGCCAATCCGGCCTCTCCCCAAGAGACCGTCCCTATCCCATCCACATCATCCAGAGAGTCGAGGAGGCTAGTCATGGCCAGTGTCCCAGAATTAGCAAAAATGGTGACCGATAGCATCAACCACACAAAAGCTCTAGCTAGCTGCTGGGCGGTCACATCATTAGCAGCAAAGTTCTGCATGCAATTCTGAACTGCCACCTCGACATTCCGCGTCTCCATACCCAGCCCCTTGGGAATCAACTCAAACCCGACCAAATTCTGAAACTCCTCAGCTGTAATGTGGTCTCTCCAAGTCACGGGCCTCCCGGTGAACTGTAGGCTAGTAATAGCTGTGAAATCGGCAGGAGTCACCGTCGCCTCTCCCGGCTCGTATGAAAGCTATGGGTGCTATCCCACCGTAACTCGTAAAGGGCCTCGGATCAAGCCCTTGCTCTTAGAGGTGATATGAACACCCCTGCCGATAGCCTCGACGAACGAATCCAGGCCGGTAGCCCTCACCAAATCCTTGGGGTTGACCCCATTCTTCTCGAAATCCGGCATCCTCTGCCAAAGCTTGACTGCTATCTCTGATGGTCCTCTAGACTTGTTCTCCTGTAGACAAGCACAGCCAAGAAATGTGTCAGTCCTTCAGTTCATTTCAAAAGCATGCATATATTCACAAAAGTGCACATATTTTTTCAAAAGAAAAGCATTCATAAAAGTTTTTCTAGCATCATTTGCATGAAAAAAAAAAAAAACACACGTCTTTCATCACTTGAAACGCGTCATGTCAAGTCCCATTGCTTTCCTAAAAGCACAAAATCACAATTTTCACAAATCTTTGCACATAAGCATTATTCTTTCAAAAAATGGCATGCATGAATCCTTTTCATCTTTCAAAATCATGTTTTCTCCTAGTTCTAGCACATGCAAGAACTCCATCTCACTTTAGACAATTTTTCATTCTTACTTTATTTGCGAGAAAAAAGTGGGTCATTCCCATTATTTTTGTCAAACAAATTGCACATTGCATATTCTTAGCCTCATAGGTTCATCATCAATATCTCAAAATCATTCAAAAATCCTAGGAAAATCCTAGAAAATTCCTAAGTTCGGGTCAAGCCCTAAGTCATTCAAAATTCAATCAAAATCGACGGAATTGAGCCAAATAAGAATGCTTACCCCAACCGGACGCGGGTTCGTCGATTTGTGCTCTCTTCTCCTCGGGTAAAGCTCCGACGGAGGCGTAAGAAAGTCATACTTTCTTTTTGTTCGCACGAGCTCCTTTCTTCTCCTCGAGAGGCCGCGGAGATATTTCTTCTTGCTTGCCTCGGTATAGGATTGCCATCCGGATCCATTCCAATCGATAGAAGCAAAGGAAATTGAAGGAATTCGAAATTTCTCTTCCTCCTCTCTCTCTCTCTGCGTTCTTGGGCGGCAACACAATGCCAATGGCCCGTTCAAATCTAATTTTAAATAATCTGGAAAAATCAGACTTCTAGCCGTACGGCTTCTTTTTCTCCATCTCATGCCGGGCGGCCTCATTCGCTCTGAGCAGAAAATTACAATCCTGCCCCTGGACCTTCCACTTGGGCATGCAATTCCCGTTATCTTTTAACTAAGATAACATCTTTTTCAGAAGATATCCCTTATCTCCTAAGCAATTGAGCTTTCTTCCCAGTCGCCTCCGTTAATTCCGTTATAACGGGATAATGCTAGGTGACAACCTCCGAATTGTCAAAACTCTAAACTGAGCTTACCTCTATCCCGAATAGTGACGTATGCTAAGTTCTCTAAACTTAAGCTACCTCTATCCCGAATAGTGACGTATGCTAAGTTCTCTAAACTTGAGCTACCTCTATCCCGGATAGTGACGTATGCTCGAGTTCCTCTAAACTTAAGCTACCTCTATCCCGGATAGTGACGTATGCTCGAGTTCCTCTTAGCTTAAGCTACCTCTATCCCAGATAGTGACGTATGCTCAAGTTCCTCTAAACTTAAGCTACCTCTATCTCCTCGATAGTGACGTAAGCTCTAGTTTCCTCAGGTGACAACCTCCATTAATTGTCAAAACTCTCAAGGATCCTAGACATCGTTCCTAACTATCTAGTGATGCTTGAACTACGATCAAGGCTTGATTCCTCCGGGATACGTAGGTAGCCTTTTATAAAAGGTCCAGCCATCCGACCACTTTGGTCACCCTGTTCCTCCGTCACTCCTCAGTGATGAAGTAGTCCCTCATAAGAGACTTTGTTATCCGACCACCTGGGTCACTTCTAGCATATCCCCAGTAGGATCAATTGCTTGACCTCCTAGGTCATTTTCTCTTCTATTTCCCCAGCAAGAGACCAGTTTTCTCTTCTCCATTCCTCAGCGGATCCTATTTTCCGAACTACGGTCTGGCTTGATTCCTCCGGGATACGTAGGTAGCCTTTCATAAGAGGTTCAGCCACTCGACCACCTCGGTCTCTCAATCCGTCTCGGCATTCGCCAGATCGGATCCTTTTCTATCGACAACCCCACTCGCCTTGCAAGTGACGTTGCCGAGGGGCTTCTGTAAGTACCCAAATCTGGCTCATGCCTTCCGGTTAAATTTCCCGACAATTTCGGTAAATTTTCCGGTAATTCCCTAGACCTTCCTAGTGTTCCGGAAACATTCCGGAACTGTTTTTAATTAATTAAGGGCTGAAGGGAATCCTTCCTAATTAAGAAACACGTTTTTCTTAATTAGGAGGAGCCTTCTAGAATTTGCCACCTTGCATGGTTCTAGAAATGCTGAGTCATTGTGGATAATGCCGCACGGCTGCATTAGCTCGCGGTCCCTAGCCGCACGGCCTCATTGGCGATTTCCAGACTGCCTATAAATAGAGCCCTCCTCTACCCATTTTCACACAACAAAATCAATCCACAAAAGGCATCAATCTCTCATATTACGAAGAAATCCTCCCAAGAAGCTGCTGGAAGTCCAAGAAGGTGAAGAAGAAGGCCAAGAAGCTACCTCCCTCCTCCTTGAAGATCCAAGATCAACCTCTCCTCCTAGCTCCATCCAAAGAAGAAGGAAGCCATTGGTAACCTCGCACGCCCTAACCTCGCATCCTAATAGCTTTATAAATTGCTCATTGCATTGCCTTTATTTTGCTTGGGACTTGGTAGATTAAAGATCATATCTTTATATTCCCCCTTCCCCTTTTGCATGCATTAGACATCATTTGTCATAAAAATGTAGTCTTTCCCCATAAAGGTGCATCCTTTGCACCTAAAACCCCCATTTTCCAATAAAAATGTCATCTTTATGCATCCTTTGCATATAAAAATCAAATCTTTTTAATCAAAATGCATCCTTTGCATTCAAAATACCTTTTCCAAGCATCATTTGCTTTAAAGATCATGTCTTTACCATAAACTAGCATCATATGCTTTTCAAAATGCAATCTTTATGCATCATTTGCATAATGAATTCCAATTTCTTCATAAAAATGCATCATTTGCATAAAAATCATATCTTTATGCATCATTTGCAATAAAGATCATTTCTTTGAATCAAATGCATCATTTGCAACCCAAAAATGTCATCTTTTCATTAAAAATGTCATTTTTACATGCACTCCCCCATTCCTCCATTAGTAACCTCGGAACGGACCGGTGTAAAAGATCCTATCTTTACATCGTTCCTTCCATAAAGGTTTCATAATCTCTTTAGAAAGGGACACCTTTGAACCCTATATCTCCGATTATCACTTAAGATGAGTATGAAGCATCTATACGAGCTCGACCATCTTAAAGTGTAGGATTGATGGGCTAAGGACCCTCCTTTTCTAAAGAACCTCATCTTCGACTATAAAGAGAGTCATTCTCTCGATCACGCAAGTCCCAAGGTCTAAAAATGCGATGATCACAAGTCCAAGATGAGGGCGGGATCATAATCCCGAATACATAAAATCCAAGAAATCCCGAGCGACAACCAATAAATGGTTTGTACGTCCGGAAGACGACTTGGGACATTCCCTCCTTATTTTCAAACACATGCACACAAGAAAGCACGCAAGCAAGCACGATTAATGGGATCTTGGGAGACTTGCTCCGGCAAGGCACCTTGGGTGAACGACGATCCGTTCTTCCCAAGGAGTAACTTAACCTCCGAACCCATAAAACCTTTTTTTCAAAGTTTTGAGGTAATCAAAATGGCGTGGCGACTCCGTTTTTCAAATTAAACCGGATGTCTTCAAACTCGCGTGAATCCAACAAATACACAAAAATTTTGGGCACACATTCACAGAGTCAAACGTAAGTCCGATTTCTCCGAGAAAGCTAACGGAATCCTGTTTCTTTCATCAAAATCATCCCCGACAGTAAAACGTAAGTCCGATTTCTCCGAGAATGCTAACGGAATCCCGTTTCTTTCATCAAAATCATCAACGGCAGTAAAACGTAAGTCCGATTTCTCCGAGAAAGCTAACGGAATCCCGTTTCTTTCATTAAAATCATCCCCGGCAGTAAAACGTAAGTCCGAGAAAGCTAACGGAATTCCGTTTCTTTCATCATTATCATCAACGGCAGTAAAACATAAGACCGATTTTCCCGACGAATACGTCTGAATTTCCCCAGCAAAGTTAACGGAATCCCGTTTTCCCCAACAAAAGCCAAAGAAACCCCTCGATTCCATCCTCAGCAGCATTTCGAACTACGTAAGGGCTTGATTCCCACTAGGGATACGTAGGTAGCCTATCATAGGTCCAGCCACTCGACCAGCACGGTCACCCTCTCCTTTGGCAGCAGACGAAGAACACCAAAGGATCACCCATCCCAAACCATTAAGGGAAAACGTTTCAAACCAAGGTCCGAGGCACCTAAAAAGCCATCATCATCAAGGTCCGAGACACCTAAAAAGCCATCACCATCAAGGTCCGAGGCACCTAAAAAGCCATCATCATCAAGGTCCGAGGCACCTGAAACGCCATCATCATCAAGGTCCGAGGCACCTAAAAAGCCATCATCATCAAGGTCCGAGGCACCTGAAACGCCATCATCATTAAGGTCCGAGGCACCTAAAACGCCATCATCAAGGTCCGAGGCACCTAAAACGCCATATTCAAGGTCTGAGGCACCTAAAACGCCATTATTACCAGGTTGACACCTCAAAATAGTCACTCCAGGGTCACAGACCCGAACTACGACTGGCTTGATTCCTCTTAAGGATACGTAGGTAGCCTATCATTAGGTTCAGCCATCAGACCGAAAATGGTCATCTCTTATCCCCAGCAGAGCGGATATACAATTTCAGACCGAAAATGGTCATTCCTATCCCCAGCAGAGCGGATATACAACTCCAGCCATCAGACCAAAATGGTCATCTCTTATCCCCAGCAGAGTTTCTCTCAGCAATCGACTGCAGAACTCGCTCACCAGGTTGAGGCCTCAAAATAGTCATTCCAGGGTCAAAGACCCGAACTACGACTGGCTTGATTCCTCTAAAGGATACGTAGGTAGCCTATCGCTAGGTTCAGCCACTCGATCACTTGATCATCCTGTCAAATATGGAGCCTTACTCTTATCGACGACCCCGCTTCCTTCGAAAGCGCCGTCGCCGAGGGGCTACTGTAAGTGCTCCAATTTGAGTTGTTAGAATTTTCGTTAGAAAATTAACGAAAGTTTTAACATTTCTAACATTTTTAACAATTTCTAACATTTCTAACAAAGTGGGGGTAGATTAGGCATTGCTATTTAAAGATAAACCATGGAAAGAATCCTAAAAAGCAAAAGAAGGGTCAAAAACCCGAAATGGAAGTGGCTGGAACATTTTCTGGTGGCTTAATTTGAATTTTATTCTTCCTGTCCAAAGCCTGGTGCAGCATTTAATGCACCAGGCACGCCATCAAGACCATCCGCGCGGATGGGAATGTAAAATTCCAGGGCCTATAAATTGAGGCCTTCAGTCACAAAAATAAGGGAGACAACACATTTTCACAACTGCACCTTGGCGAAAATAGGGAGAAAATAGTGAGAATTCACTAGAATTGTCACTCTTTTCTTGATTATCTTCCCAAATCACCCCACTCACTCTCAAATTCAAACCCTAAACACATTCAAGCCTTGAATCCATTCAACACAAACTCAAAAGAAGATAGGTATAACCTCCCTCTTCTTACCCTAAAATCTCTCATCCATGCATGCATTTTCAAACTCCATCCAAGAAGATCACCATGGAAATTCATCTCCATGGTTGATCTTCTACAAGGATCAAAATTCTCTTCAAAGTGTTCTTACTTACTTGCAAATGCATTTTCAAAACCCTAAAAATCATTTTCATACATCAAATCTTCATTTTCAAAGGATAAAATTTCCCTTCCCAAGCAAATGAAGTGCTTAGTCCTAATGTACCCTAAGGATGGCTTGATATAGTTGATTCACCACTAAAATGTCAAGTGATCACTAATCAAAGCCTAAGGAAATGGAGACAAGCATGGATGCAAAACCCCCTTTAAACTCATGTTTTCCTTCTTGAGAAGTTGCTGTCCAGTAGCAATTTTCTAAGACCCCAGTCCATGGTCTAATTTTTTGGACACAGATAAACTTGGAATTTGGTGTTGACTACAAAACTATTTTTGTATCCAACATCCAGAGATTTCCAGAAATATTTTTACTTTATTTTTTGCGTGAGTAAAACTCCCTTTTTCAAATTCTCTTTTAAAGGTCAGTTCCTCAGTCTCTGGAAGTCCAGATTTCATATCTGAGATTTCCAGAAGGTTTTAGTCCACCAAATCATCTCTAAAATGGAAAATTATTTCACATAAATCTTATTTTAGGTGTCTAGAACAACTTTCATTCTCTGAGTTTTCTCAGATTATGAAGTTTTGAAGCCCTTAAATCCATTTCAAAGTCAAGTGTCCACTGCCTTTTTCATTCTGGCAGAAATGTGTTTCAACTTCAAAAAATATTTTGAGCCCCAAAACTCAACCCAAAAATCATACCAAAAATCATGGGATTTGTTCAAAGTCTAATGAAGAGTTCTCAATTTTTACTTTTTAGATTCAACTTATTTTGGCCAAAGTAACACACACACACACACAAAAAAATGATTTTAAATGTTTGGAAGACTCGTTTTACGAGGCATTCCGGGTGAACACTAATGTTCTTCCCGGTGTGTAACGTGACATCCGAACCCAAATCTCTGATCTCGAGCATTTTTCAAAGTTTTGGCCCTTAAAACAAAAATGGCGTGACGACTCCGTTTGATTTCAAAAATCGGGCGACATCATCACAGACTCCTCAGTAGATGCCCCTTGGGGCCTTTTCTGGCCCGATCGCCGGTGAACGAGATCGGCCTCCTCGGTCAACGGAGTCCCCGTCTCTACCTCGGCAGTATCAACATAGAGGCTATGCCCCTCAACAATTGATGGATTAACAGGTTCCTCGGAGGCCCTCTCCTCGGCTTCGACCTCCTCGTGCAACTTGAGGGGAAGGGGTTGATCAGCCTGAGCATTCAATAAGAGGTTGCGACTGTTGGCATCCTCCTTTCTTTCTTTTAAAGCCGAGACCTTGGCCAGGCATCTTTTCTGCTTGATCAATTCCACGGTGCTCAACTTCTTCATCGCTAGTTCCGCTTCTTGATCGGGGGTTAAATCTGCAAAGACGAGGAAGAGATGGTTAAATACAAGAAGAATGAGAGCTAACATAAAAAACACAAGTATCAAAGACAAGGAAAAAACAATTACATCCTGCTACGTTGTCTTCTCTAAGGCATTGGTCAACTGGAGGGACCTTACACCTCGCACAATCCTCATGGAAAATGAGGCCGGGGTGCGTTCTCCAGTCATTGAAGCGCCTTCCCCTCTTCACAGTAACAAGGGGAACGACCCCGTCCCTCGGCCCCAGCATCAGGCCTGCTTGGATGTAATAGTGATCTGAGGCCTCCAAAGCCGACCAGTCGAGGAGCCCTACCTCGGCAAACTCCTCGAGGTGCTTGATCAGGTCTTGAGTCCATCCATACTTTTGAACTGGACCCGACGAGGTTGGATCGTCAAAAGGGGATTGGAACTCCCAGCCTTGCCGGCTCTCAACTCTAATCACATGGTTATCCCATCCTCCAATTTCTAGACATTGGAAGAAGAATTTTTGGGGTCTTGGGCTCACTCCGTAAGACGAGGAGCCGACTATCCTTGACATAGCTGATCTGATAGAAATGCCGAAAGGCTCCCATGGTCGGCTCGTAACCTAAGCTACGGCAAAGCACAATAAAACTAACAAGGACCCTAGTCCCTCTAGCCCCCAACATAGCCGGGACAGCCCTCATATCTCCTAAAGTTCGTTGATGAAGGGGTCCAATGGGAGATGAAGCCCCTGTTGAAACTGTTTGAAGTAGAAGTTGACATGATTGTCATTGTAATAAAAGATCTTCTCCTCCTTGTCGTCCTTAAAGACTGGTTTGCCGATATAAGTCAACCTGAACTCAGATTTATCCACCCCGTACGTGGAATATAACTTCTCCAGCATGGGGTCCCCAGCTTTTGGTAGCCTCTCTCTTCCTCGTCCACCACCTCGGCCTCCTCTTCCTTGGCCTTTCCCGCCTTCAACTTGGGCGCCTTCAACAAAGGCATCCACTATCTTGGTTGATGAGGAGGTCTCTCCCCCTCTTCCCGTCATATCTGCAAAAAGACGATGAGTCAAGATTAGTTACCTCGTCCATGGCTGATCTCAAGATGGGGAAGGGAGATACCCCTCCTCTTCATTACAAGATGGGCCGAGGAGGGAGCCTTACCACTCAGACGCTCGCAAACTATGCGATCCGAGGAAGGGTAGAATAATTCGATGTGCTCCATCATCTCGGCCCTATCCTCGAACAAGACAACATTGAGGGACAACGAATCAATCCTATCTATCCTTGTGGTATCTGGGTATTGGATGAACATTCTGGTACGACTTTCCTCAACATCTCTCCTATCTCTGCCAAGGTCACCAACAACCATGGTCCTCTCTCTCTCTCTCCGGTAAACCCTCAAATTGCCTGTGTGGTACCCTTAACGAAATTGAGGAGAATGATCCTAAGAGCGAGCCATTTCTAAGGGGAATCAAAGATCAATGGGGGAGTTTATGCAATATTCAAAGGAATTCAGACCAAACAGCCAAGAAATTTACACAAGATTCAAAGAAAAGTAAGTCTTCAAGAACCAAAATTAAAGATTCATGAAGAAAAGCTTCTTCAAGCTTGACAATGGCGGTTTTTCTTGACACACCAAAATCCCTTCTAAAACCCTAGAAATGGCAAAATCATGAACAAAAAGCATAATAGGGAAGAAATGTATACCTGAGTGATGAAAAGTAGTCGGAATCTGACTATGAAACAACTTCACCGGAAAACGCAAGCTTCGCCGGAAACTGGGATTGCAGTAGGGTTTTTTGCCTTTTGGTCTCAAATAACAAGGGTGTGGAAAAGTTGAAATGAGGAGGATTCTAGTTTTTATACTCTCCAAAATTGGGTCGAAATCGAAAGGAAAGTGGGCAACCGGGTTTGGCGCCCCAAACATTTAATGCCAGTAACAATTTTCGAGATATGTCAGAACTTGGGGGCCCATCACTTAACATCATGGCAATAACCGGCGGGTAATGAAACGGCGCACCACTGAAGCGTCTCTGACGCGTGTCAAGCCTGTTCGTATCCCATAAGCCGAGGACGAGATGACTTTCTCCTCGTCCTAGGCCGAGCTAGAAAGTCGGGGGCCACTAAACAGTATAAACCGAGATACGAACATGGGCTTGTCTGGATCAAGCCCAAATGGATTGGGCTATAAACATAACCCACATACAAGTTATTAGAAGCCACCACGGGTTTCCTCGGTCTCGTACCTCGACATCAGCAAAGCCAGTCACGGCCCAATATACAAGTATAAATGCCCCAGTTACAAGTGCCGAGGATACCCTCCTCGTATGCCGAGGGGTATCTCCTCGGCCTTAACATTGACCACGGGCTCTTCATACTATTTCCTTGGCTCATCAGGCTCCGAGATGTCACAAATGATGAGGAGAGAAAAGTTCTTACCTCGGCATATCTTCATATGACGAGGAGACAGAATCATGTGTCTCGGCATATTCACATGCCATCAGATCGTCAATAGACGAGGAAACTAAATCATGTATCTCGGCTTACACACAAACGCCGAGATAGACATTTACACTCTTCGGCCATCCGGCAAGCAGATTGAACAGTCCTATTCAAACAAGGATTCAACAGTTATTATCCCATCAGGATTGTAACCATCTATATCAATTCAAGTCAAACAATGACTCCTTAACAGATGTAATCCTCCTAGGATTATATCTTATCTCTTTACAAGTTAAATTCAACATGGATTCTATCAATCCATCCCTATAAATACAAGTCATATGACACATTATTTGGTACGTTACTTTTTACATACAGAAACTCTGTAAATTTAGTTTCTCACCACAAAAATGTGACTTATTCTCATCCAGGAGAGCCTTCGCCGGTCAAGCCCCGGCTTAGTTTATGTGTTTTGTCTTATTTTCAGGCCTAGCAATCTCCGGAGCAGACGATCGCTTGGATTTGGGCTGATTTGACGGTTTTGGCATCATCAGTGTGTATTTTGTGTGTGTGTAAGAGATGGGATGGGTGTTTATTTAGGGTTAAAGGGACTATATCGTGAAATAAAATATTTCATGAGAATAGAAGTTAAATTAAAAATGTCTTTTTCTTACTTATCTTATGAGGTAAATTCAATATTATCCAAGGATTAGGAGGTAATTTTTTTTAGGATAAAAATTTCTTGAATTTGGACATTTATTTAGAGACACGGAAAGAGGGAGTAAGATAGAAATGGGAGATAACAGAAAAGAAAACAACTTTGAAAGCTGCAGCACAAAAGTCTCAAAACATTTCTTCCACTACTTGCTATAAGCCATACTATATTTTATGGTCAACTTAATTGAACTTTGATCACAATTTCTTAATTTCATGAGAACCTAATTATCCCAATGCAATTTTAATATGATTAATTTTCCTAATGATGAATCAATAACAATTATTAGAATTATACGAATAATTAGGTTTTCATTAAATTATGATAAAAGTTTGATTGAGTTGACCATAAAATTCAGAGTGGAAATAACTTTCCCGGAGATAGGGAGTATTCTATGTTGTGAAGGAAGGAACCAAGTAAATAACACTGATAATAAACAGACAGCTATAAGCTAGATATGTAGTAACCTAAAGACTTGAACAGGGTAAAACCCTCACCCCTTTCTCTCTGTGGAGAAGAAAACGACCTCGCGCAAGATTTTACAATGCCTCTCCTTCCAAAGCACATCTCTCTTGACATTGTAAAATCATGCGCGAGATTTTACAAGAGACTTGTTTTACAAATTGAATTTTTGAGGAACGGAATCAAAGTCATCAAAATCAAATCTCTGTCGTTCTCTCCCAGCCTCCTGAAGAAAACATGAGAAGAATGGTTAAAAAAAAATTTGGAGGCATTGCCTAAAGCGTTATTTTTGCACAGGAATAACAGTTACAATTGTCATGTAGAAACTCGCTCATAAGGGGGGTCAATACGATATCATAGTACACATTTCACCAAAAATTAAGGGGGTCAAATTGACAAAATTGATATTTATAGTGTACTTTTCATAAATTTCAAGGTATTAAAATAGAATTTTCTTTAAGTTAAGGGGGTCAAGTGACCCCATATCCAAAATGTGGCTTTGCCACTGAATGGAATACTAAGTATGATGCATTTCAGCAATCTAAAGTGCTTGTCGTGTAAATTACATAAGCAGGCCTCAATACAAATACTCTTTTGTCCCAAGAAAATAGTCTCATTGTACATTGCCCCTTTTTAAGAATGGTGCTTCACTTGCTTGTATATTGGTGAAATTGTACTAATATTATTGCCATATTTGGAATGGGACTATTATTTTGGGACAAACCAAACAGGGATGTGAAGACATTTTTTTTGGGGGCGGAGGGAGTAGTAGTTCGCCGCATATCCCATTCAGTAGGAGAGAAGGATCAAGACCATCACAAGCGGTAATTCATCAATGTAATCAGAATATTTTTATAAGCCGGTACAAAACTATAACAATGTTTTTGTAGTTGACAAACATTGTTTTTCTAGAATTGGACAATGAAGGTCGCGATTAGATATTTCAGAAATAGGACCATGCAATTGTGATTTCATTAATTGTTCAAGTTTACTTAAAACAGTGTGTTTTAATTATTTCTATTTGGTTGGAAAAGGTTGCCCTTCTTTTTTGCAACTACTCTAGATCCTGGATCATTTGATTCCGTCACTACGTCTATAAGCCCCTCATTTTCCACCTGTATTTCGACCTCCCAGGGTAGACAGCCCCGGGCGCCCTATAGGGTGCGCGGATCCCACCGACCGAGAGAGAAGAACGATCCTAGGATCTAGTAGATCATAGAAATTTTCAACGCGCGAGCGATGCGGATTATAGTCAATGTCAATGCCGTGAAAGTCAAGTCTTTTAGCCTCAACAAAATTTTGGCAGAGTTTCGCTTACGCGATAGATGTTTTGACTTCGGCATTGTCCAAGGGAAATAATAGGCATGGGTTGGACGTTAAAAGTCGAATGACACGGCGTCACATTGAGCGTTGTTGCATAATTTGTGCAAGTCAAAGTCAAAGTCAATGCCGGGGTCAAGATTTTGCCAATTTTTTTTTTGCCTAACGAAATTTCGGCATGGCTTCGCTTGCGCGAGGGATCTTGATTTTTGGCACGGACTTGGGTTTGACTCTTACATACCCCGTGCGGGTCAAATTCAAAGTCAATGTCGGGGTCAAGATTTTGCCAATTTTTGCCTAACGGAATTTCGGCATGGCTTCGCTTGCGCGAGGGATCTTGACTTTTGGCATGGGCTCGGGTTTGACTTTTACGGGGGTATACAACGAAGCTGTATGACACGGTCTAGACCAAAAACCAACCAAAAAGTCACGGTTTTTAAAGTGTGACACAGACTAGTGCTGATGGATAAAATTCCACTGTGTAATAAAAGCCTTGCAAGTGTACAAGTCACCGAAGTAGCAATGTACAATAATAAGGGTCGAACCACAGAGACTCGTGTGTTTTAACAAGTAAATTTAATTAATGCTAAAAGTAACTAGAAAAGGGTTTTTGATTTTGATTGATTAAAAACTAATTACTAAAAGAAATTTAAATAACTAAAGTAACAAATGAGCAAATTCGCAAAAGTAATTCAAGAATTAGACAACTAGTCCACGGATTGGGTTCACCACATATTTTCTCCTTATGCTTTTGAATGATAAAAATATTAATTGTGTTTTTGGGTTTCTTCGCTTTTATAAGAATTGGGACGGTTAGATGGCCGAGTTGCAATTCTATTATTGAGTAGTTATCAATTATCACGCAAGATCAAATTAACAACAACTCAATTCATTAAGCACAAAAGAATTAATGAAACCTAGACTCAATCGATTCACGCAAGATCGTCAATCGAGTCCAATCACCCTAATAGTGTTCATGCACAATTCCCCACGCAAATGCAAGAATCGTACCAAATATAAATTAAAAATATTAGGATGAACAAAAACCACAATTAAAAGAAGATTAAAGATTTAACATAAAGATCAAATACGGGCTACACCAATCCGTGAACTACAAAGAACTTAGCTACTCATATTCAGGATTGACATCACAAAATATGAATAACCACAATACATCAAACCTGAAGAAAATTGCGAAAACCTTGAAAAATCAATTCTTCCAATCCTTCAAAAACCTAGGCAAGAAAACTAAAATAAAAGGTACCAAAAAGATGTTCTCAAGGGAGTATATATACTCCATACTTGAGTCCTTAATAAACTAGGAAACAAAATAATTAAAATCCTTCAAAATCTGTTCACAAATTCGTGCTGACATCACAAAACGCGTTCTGGCACGAGTCGTGCTAATTAGCACGGGTCGTGCCCTTCAGTCTAAGTCGTGAGAACGAGTCATGCCATATGGTCCCAATCGTTCTGAGTAGCTTTGCTGGAAATTGCCTTGGTCACCACTCGTGCTCACGAGTCGCGCTCCCTATGCCCAGTCGTTCTGATCAATTCTTCTTCCTTGTGCCTTGTTTTTCCATTCGTTCCCAAGTCGTACTCTGGCCTTCTTCATTCGTGCTCCACTCGTGCCAAATGCAGAATTGCCCCATTTTTGACTCAGCTTTGACTGGCCTTCGTCCCTTGACCATGTTTGACTCCGAGCTTCGTCCTTTGACCATGTTTGACCTTTTTCATTGACAATTGACTTGCACTCGTCGGCACCATGAGATTCCACCACCAAATACAAAGAAAATGACAAAACTACCCTTACCGTGTATTGTTTTCCCACACAACCTCACATAACATAATTTCTCTCAAATACATCAAAAACTAATCTAAATACATCAAAATCAATATAAAGCATTCGGAAACATAGGTAAAATGATATGTATAAAATCCACTCATCAAATTCCCCCACACTTAGACCATTACTCGTCCCTGAGTAATATCCTAACTCCAATCTAAAATTGGTCTAAAGCAGATGTGTGGAAGAAAATGATACCTAGCTCCTCTAACCACCAACACAAGTCAATCAAAATGATACCGGAGTGTACAAAACTCCGTCTCCATACGACTCCCCAAAAAATATCCATGGCCCTAGCTTGACATCAAACTCCATAATAAAATGATCGTCCAAACTAGGGCCCTCACACTGATAGTGGGGGGAAACTAACATGTCCTAGATTTTCCCCCACACTTGCTCACACTACGTAATGTACACCCTCAATCAAAAGTTAATGTTAAGAAAAGGGAATGCTCAACAAAAACTCACCTCGTGCTATTCTCCAACCCCCCTTATTACTCCAAGGTGCACGAGGATTTCTATCCTAACGCCTCTAACACGAACCTCCATCACCAAAGATAATCCTACCCGAACTCCTAGCTCCCCCTTATGTCTCCACGCCGGTGAATAAAGGATATTATCACTCAAGTTCTCACCTTTTGCCTAAGTGCCCTTTCGGGTTTTCACTTAGCCACTCTATATTTTTTTTTCTCTTTCTTTCTTTTTTTTTTTTTTATACAATATATGGCACCGCCCTTCCCCACACTTAAACTACACAGTGTCCTCAATGTGTGTACAATAATAAACAGATGCTTTAAATGCAAAAAGGGAAGGGGATAAGAAAATGTACCCTCAATATCTCGGGCCGAAGCCCCCATCTGGAAACTGGGCCTCACGGGCCAACTGCCGCTGTCTCCGCCTATCAGCTCTCCTCATCATCTCCTGAAAATGCTCATCTGGGACTGGCTCGTAATGTCTCGGCTCAGACTGCTGCATCCAAAGCTGCTGCTGAAATACCATTCTATTCGTAGTATCCAGCCTGTCCTCCAAAGCCTCCAATCTGTCATCCTGCGCATCCCAACGCCTATCCACATAATCAAAACGAGTGCGCCACATCAAGTTCTGCGCCTCCCGAGCTTCACACTCCTCTCTATATCTCCTCTCTCGCTCCTCTGCATCTCTCTGGTATTGAGCATCCAAATATGCTCTCATATCACCCCAATTACCAAACGCTCCTGCCATACTTGACTGATCCTGACCAAGGCCTGCATAGCCTCCACTAGTCCCAGCCTGAAACTGCTCTCTCATCTGATGGTCCTCACCACCCTGATGCTCATCACCCTACTGCTCATGCTGCTCCTCCTCTTCGTCACTCACTCTTTCACCCATATCTCTCTTCAAGTCACGCAATGTCATGTCTGCAACAAATGGCATCCTCCAATCTCGAGCGTATGGACCATAGGGAAAGACCACACCCTGCGTACACCTGAAACTTCTACCACCACCATAATTAAAAGTCAATGCTTCATTCTGGCCCGAGATCCTCTCAAAGGTGTCATATCGGTATAGAAAGAACCGATCATAAAATAGAGGCCCCTCCGCATTGCCTACCGATCTAGGGTGATTACGAACAAAATTTTCCACCAATAACGTCACCATGCCACCCACCGGAATGTTTCCATTCCCATTGACTCCCAAAGCTTCACATCTCCTGAAAAATAGGTCAACCCAATCCGGAATCACAGTATTAGAAGACAAAGCACACTCCATGGTCGCAATCTGCAAGGCGTTCATCTGAGCCGGCTCCCCGATCGCATAAAACGTCATCGATAACCCTCTATAAAGCAATTTCCACGTCGGATGGGAAAGAGTCTTCATCACCACGTAAGGCTTTTGCATATACTTGCCCGTCAACTCAAAGAAGAACGTCTCCACAGTCCTATCCCTCTCAGACCACTCTCCTCTGGGCTCACTCATGCCCAAATACTCTCTAGCTGCAGCATACGACAAAGTCCTCGTGATATCATTTATATTAAAACGCACACTCCATACTCCATTTTCCTCCCTCCTTTCCAAGGTTGCCAAAAATTCAAGTGTCACCCTCTTGTATACCCCCGCACTCTTGCCTAGAAATCCACCCAATCCGATGTTATTCAACAAACCCGAAACCAAATCATACAGACCCAACTTCTGCAATGTTTCCACGCATAAAAATCTAGTCACTTGAACAACCCTTCCATTTGCCAAGTTTCTCCATTTATTCTTTTGAGAGTCCGTTAACTTAGTTAAGCCCATGAAATCGTCGGGAACTCGAGGGGGCTCCTCAATAACAATGTTTCTTTTCTTTCTAGGCTGAGTATCAACGCCTTTACCTTTATCTTTTGTTCTCCCCATTAGCAATCAATATCAGTCAACACACGAATTTGCAAAACAATACTAACAACCAAACAATCCCAACAATCCTCCAAATCCACCAAGCAACACCCAACACAACTTAAAATCAATGGAGAAAACTGAAACAAATAGTACCTCTGAACAATTGAATTCGCCGGAAAAAATTTGGCCGGAAAGTTCGCCGGTAAGTCACCGGAGTTTGAGAAGATACCCGGAGAAGAGGGACAAGACCAATGTAGCACCACCCCCAAAGAATTTTGCTTCAATTCGCACTCCACTCCAAGTAATCGACAAACCCACACTACCTTCAAAGCTACACTTTTTCTTCACCAAATCACCAACAATGGAGGAAAATTGGGGCAAGATTTTTGGATTATAAGGTTTAAATGGGGTAAAGAAGAGTGTTTCGTGGGTTAGGGGTAGAGATTTTAGGGGTTAATGGAAGATTGGATGGAAGGTTTTTAGAGAGAGAAAGAAGGAAATTTGAAATTAGGGTAGAGAAAGAAAGAGGGGCAGCTGGAAGTTTGAAAGAGGGGGCACGACTGAAGGGATTTTTGGTAACTGCTGCATTTAAAATCCTTCTTGGCACGAGTCGTGCCATTTAGCACGAGTCGTGCTCTTTTGCAATTCGTGCCCATGACTCGTGCCCAAGCCACCAAGTCATTCTGATTAGAACGAGCACTTCTCCCACTCGTGCTCCCATTCGTGCTCAGGAGCACGAGTCGTGCTCTGCCTGGGCCAATTTTCAAATTTTCAATTTTTTTTTTTTTTTAGGCCCAGGACTTTGGCTCCTCCACGCACTTTTCCTGCACATCATTAAACAAAGAAAATACCCTTCAGTAGCACCCGTTTAATGAGAAAAAAAATACAAATACAAATCCGGGTTGTCTCCCGGTGAGCCGCCCTTTTTTAATGTCTTTGGCTAGACCATTTGCATGCCAAGATTGACACACATTTTTTACCGCACTTTCGTTGCCTACGTCCCCATTAATGCGGGCGGACTACCCACAAGAATAGGCTCAGGTCACCGTAGTTCAACACGTTTACGAAATAAAAGACTCATAAAAGCGGAAATTTTTTTTTTATAACTACCACCACCCCCACACTTAAATCATGCTATGTCCTCATGGCATAGACCAAGAAAGACACAACACAATTCAAATGCGACGATGAAGAGACTGAAACGAAAATACGGAAAACAGTAAATGTTACCTCCATTGGGTTGCCTCCCAACTAGCGCTTTGGTTACAGTCGTTAAGCTCGACATTATGCCTTAACGGAACTAGGTGGCCTCCTTCGGATCCACCAACTCAATCACGTCAATCTCATTGATGTCTTCCAAAATTGACACCCCTTCATAATATGGTTTCACTCGGTGACCATTGACTTTAAAGACATTCCCATCTTTTGGATTTTTGAGTTCACCTGCTCCGTGAGGATACACACGCACCACATCATACGGGCCGGACCACCTAGAACTCAACTTGCCCGGAAAGAGCTTCAACCGAGAGTTGAAGAGAAGGACTTTCATACCCGGTCTTATGAACTTGGGCTTCAAATTTTTATCATGGTATCGTTTGGTCCTCTCTTTATACAATTTTGCGCTCTCATAACTATCTTGTCGGAGCTCCTCAATCTCATCCAGTGCAAGCAATCTCTTTTCTCCCGCGACATTCAAATCCATGTTCAATTCCCTCACAGCCCAATATGACTTGTGTTCCAACTCCGCCGGGAGGTGACATTCCTTCCCATACACTATCCTGTACGGACTCATTCCAATGGGTGTTTTGTATGCCGTTCTGTATGCCCATAATGCATCCCCCAACTTTAATGCCCAATCTTTTCTGTTGGGACGCACTGTTTTCTCAAAAACACCCTTTATCTGTTTATTACTCACCTCCACCTGTCCCAAAGTTTGAGGATGGTATGCTGTCGCAAGCTTATGCACCACCCCATACTTTTTCAACACTGCATTGAACCTCTTGTTGGTAAAGTGGGTCCCTTGATCACTGATAATTGCCCGCGACACTCCATACCTGCTGAAAATGTTATCAACCACAAACTTGGAAACAACATTAGCATCATTAGTTCGGGTGGCAATTGCCTCCACCCACTTTGAAACATAATCAACAGCAACAAGGATGTACAAGTAACCATGGGACGGGGGAAAAGGGCCCATAAAATCAATGCCCCACACATCAAATATATCAACAATAAGATTACGTTGCAAGGGCATCTCATCTCTCTTTCCTATGTTCCCGGACCGTTGACATCTATCACACCTACGGCAAAACTCTTGAGCATCTTTAAACAAAGTGGGCCAATAAAGACCCGATTGAAGCACTTTCCTAGCGGTCTTTTGGCCACTAAAATGACCCCCACATTGGAGTTCATGACAAAATCTCAACACACTACTTTGCTCGTGGTCCGGGACACATCTCCTCACAATTTTGTCCGGGCAAATTTTTCACAAATAGGGATCATCCCAAATATAATGTTTCACATCGGACCTAAACTTATGTTTTTGGTCATAGGTGAACTGTGGTGGGATCATATTGGACACCAAGTAATTGACAAAATCTGCATACCACGGCTCTTGGACATGTATAGCAAGAAGTTGTTCATCCGGAAAATTTTCATTAACCGGAATCACACTCTCCTCGATATTAAGATACGAATAGTCCTCAAGCCTCGATAAATGATCCGCTACCACATTCTCAGTCCCCTTTTTGTCTCGGATCTCGACATCAAATTCTTGCAACAATAACATCCACCTCAACAGACGAGGTTTAGCATCCTTTTTATTCAACAAATGTTTCAATGCAGCATGGTCAGAATAAATTATCACCTTTGACCCAAGCAAGTAAGAACGAAACTTTTCCAATGCAAACACAACAGCCAAAAATTCTTTTTCAGTTGTGGTATAATTCAGTTATGCATCATTAAGTGTTCTACTTGCATAATGGATCACGGAAGGCAATTTGTCTACCCTTTGTCCCAAAACAGCCCCAATAGCAAAGTCCGAGGCATCACACATGATCTAAAAAAGGTGAGACCAATTGGGACTAGAAAGAATGGGGGCACATGTCAGCTTTTCCTTAAGCAAATTGAACGCATCAACACACTCTTGGTCAAAAATGAACTCCGTATCCTTGGCAAGCAGATTACATAAAGGCTTACAAATTTTTGAAAAATCTTTTATAAATCGCCTATAGAAACCCGCATGCCCTAGGAAACTTCGCACACCCTTGACTGAATTTGGGGGAGGTAATTTAGCAATCACATCAATTTTTGCCCTATCGACCTCAATCCCCTTACTTGACACAATGTGACCCAAAACAATCCCATGCTTTACAAGAAAATGGCACTTTTCCCAACTTAACGTCAGGTTGGTTTCACAACATCTTTTCAAAACAGATTCCAAGTTCTTTAAACAATCATCAAAACTATCTCCTACAACCGAAAAATCATCCATGAAAACCTCAACACACCTTTCAATCATATCCGAAAAAATGGAGGTCATGCACCTTTGAAATGTCGCAGGTGCATTGCAAAGCCCGAAGGGCATCCTCCTAAATGCATAAGTGCCGAATGGACATGTGAAGGTGGTTTTGGAATGATCTTCAGGGGCTATGGCAATTTGATTATACCCCGAAAAGCCATCAAGAAAACAATAGTAAGAGTGACCGGCCAACCTCTCTAGCATTTGATCAATAAAAGGTAAAGGAAAATGATCTTTCTTAGTTGCAGCATTTAGTTTTCTCAAGTCAATACACATCCTAAGACCGGTCACTTCTCTCATGGGCACATCCTCACCTTTCTCATTTTGAACTACAGTGATGCCCGATCTTTTTGGTACAACTTGTACCGGGCTTACCCATTCACTTTCAGCCACCGGGTAAATAATACCCACATCTAACAATTTAAGGACCTCTTTTCTCACGGCTTCCTCCATGTGAGGATTTAGCCTCCGTTGTCTCTCCCTAGACGGTTTAGCACCATCCAAGAGATGAATTCTGTGCATGCACATCGTGGGACTAATTCCCTTAATGTCTTTTAATGTCCACCCAATGGCCTCTTTATATTCACACAAAACAGCAATCAATTGGGCCTCTTGTTCCGTGGACAAATCAGATGCAATTATGACAGGTAAAGTCTCTCCCTCTCCTAAAAATGCATATTTTAAATTTGATGGGAGAGCTTTCAACTCAAGGACTGGGGGAATCACAATAGAGGGCGCCAACTTCTCATTGAAGTGGCCTAGGGGGTGAAACGGGCCATCACTAGGATGGTGCTCGTCGGCCTTATCCACAACCATCAGTTGAGCATCCGCATTATCCCTAGGTTTCTCACCGCCCATTGAAATTAATGACTCTAACTCCTCACAATCTCTCTCATGCCATGACATTTCACGCACGCAATCATCAACCTCATCAAACTCATCTACAAACATGCAAGACTCATCATGACCTACCGCATTTTTCATTACCTCAAAAACATTTATTTCAATTTTTTCGTTTGCGACAGTCATGGACAGAGTGCCACTAGCAACATTGATTACGGTGTTGGTCGTTGCCATGAATGGTCTCCCAAGCAAAATGGGTGAATCACGGCGACTACCCTCACCCCGAGGCATCTCTAAAACCACAAAATCCACAAGAATGATCAATGACCCAACCTGAACTAAAACATCCTCTACGATACCCAATGGTCTTTTTATGGACCGATCAGCGAGTTGTAGGGCCATCATAGTGGGTTTTAGCTCCGGTAAACCCAACTCAAGATACATGTAATAAGGCAACAGATTAATGCTTGCCCCAAGATCAAGCATAGCTCTCACCGTGTGAGAATCCCCCAAAGTAATGGAAATTAGGAAACTCCCGGGGTCTTTCATTTTCGGTGGGAGACTATGTTTGACTACAGCGCTCGCATTCTCACCCAACACCAATTTATCATCTTTCCCATACTGAATTTTCTTGGAATTAATTTCCTTGAAGAATTTGGCATACGCGGGAACATTCTTGATCACATTTAACAAAGGCAAATTTATATTAACTTTTGAAAACATGTCAATCAATTCTTTCATTTGGTGATCAAGTTTGTTCCTCAAAAATCTACCAGGGAAAGGAACAGGGGGCACATATGGCTTGGGGTTGGACTTTTCTACATTCACATTTTGCCCCAATCCATTAGTACCCTCATCATCAGACACAACATCCTCAACAACAACATTTTCCACAATAGGGGGTTCCACAGCAGGGGAATCAACAAGAGGGGGTGTAGGAGGAGAAGAAGGAGAAGCTACCTGATTGTCTACCTGTTTGCCACCACGTAGGGTGAAGATGGCCTTGGCTTGCTCCCCTTGGCTAGGGAACATACCCGGTTGTCGTCCCTGTAATGCCTCCGCCAATTGACCCATTTGGGTCTCCAACTTTTTCATTGCAGCAGCTTGATTGTTGTTTGCTTGCTGCTGTTCTGCCCTCGCTTGGAGTTGCTCCGCTCTCATCCGATCCATCGCCTCTTCTCAAGGCTTTCTTTTCCTTTCATAAAGTCCCTGTGGTGGTGGTTGGGGATGGAGGGGTTTATTCGGCTGTTGATTTCCTCCCCAAGAAAAATTAGGGTGCTTCCCCCATCCAGGATTGTATGTCTGTGAAAATGGATTGTTCTGTGGGAACCTCTGCATATATGCTTGCATTGCCTGTACCTGCTCATGATTATGTAAATGGGGACTAGTGGAGGGGCAAACTTCATAAGAATGAGTGTTAGATCCACAAGTTACACAACTATCATGCATGACATTACCAACAGATGACACATTGGAAGCATAATTGGAAGTATTATTCATGGCCAACGTATCAAATCTTTGATTTAAAAGTGCAATTTGTTTAGCAAGCTCATCATTCATTCCTATTCCATTCACACTATTGGTTTTACCCCTTGACCCCTTTTGTTGCGAATTAGATGATAATCTCTCAAAAAGATCTTGGGTCTCTTCCGCAGTTTTGGCTCCTAAAGAGCCACCGGCTGCGTTATCAACCATAGCCTGATCGGTTTGTGTCAACCCCCCATAGAAAGTTTGATGCAATAAAGGCAAAGTAAAATTATGGTGGGGACATTGCACCAAAAGCATCTTAAATCTGTCCCATGATTCATGAAATGCCTCAAAAGAGTCCTGTGTGAACCCTATAATTTTCTGTCTAAAAGTGGCTAACGTAGCATGCGGGAAGTATTTTCTCAAAAATATGTCATGTAATTCATCCCAAGTATTAATGCTCCTAGGTGGGAGCAACATGAGCCACTTCTTAGCATTATCCCTCAAAGCAAAGGGAAAACATTTCAATCTTAAGTGCTCATCAGTCACACCTTCTCTCAATGGAAAACTCGACACAATCATCATATATTCCCTCAAGAAGTTCAAAGAATCTTCAGAGGGGAGGCCATGAAATTGAGGTATCATGTTAAACAGATGGCCTTTTACCTCGTAGCTTTTTGTTGCATCATTCAACACAATGCATGACACAGACGTGTCCACCCGCGGCCTAGAGAAGGCATCCATAGTGGGTGCTTGCAAAGCCATATCAAATTCAAGTTCTTCTCCCTCGGTGGAAGAAGTTTTAATTCACTCAAAGTTACCTCTGTCTCGGTGACAGAAGTTTCAGAATCAGTTTCACTCACTTGAGTAGAGGGAATGCCTCTCTCAACTTTGTCTATATCGTCGTTCAAAGGAACCAAATTAGGATCCAATGACCGGCGACCAAACATGCACCGATTATATAAACTTGTTAAAAATCACAACAAGTCCCCGGCAACGGCGCCAAAAACTTGATGGATAAAATTCCACTGTGTAATAAAAGCCTTGCAAGTGTACAAGTCACCGAAGTAGCAATGTACAATAGTAAGGGTCGAACCACAGAGACTCGTGTGTTTTAACAAGTAAATTTAATTAATGCTAAAAGTAACTAGAAAAGGGTTTTTGATTTTGATTGATTAAAAACTAATTACTAAAAGAAATTTAAATAACTAAAGTAACAAATGAGCAAATTCGCAAAAGTAATTCAAGAATTAGACAACTAGTCCACGGATTGGGTTCACCACATATTTTCTCCTTATGCTTTTGAATGATAAAAATATTAATTGTGTTTTCGGGTTTCTTCGCTTTTATAAGAATTGGGACGGTTAGATGGCCGAGTTGCAATTCTATTATTGAGTAGTTATCAATTATCACGCAAGATCAAATTAACAACAACTCAATTCATTAAGCACAAAAGAATTAATGAAACCTAGACTCAATCGATTCACGCAAGATCGTCAATCGAGTCCAATCACCCTAATAGTGTTCATGCACAATTCCCCACGCAAATGCAAGAATCGTACCAAATATAAATTAAAAATATTAGGATGAACAAAAACCACAATTAAAAGAAGATTAAAGATTTAACATAAAGATCAAATACGGGCTACACCAATCCGTGAACTACAAAGAACTTAGCTACTCATATTCAGGATTGACATCACAAAATATGAATAACCACAATACATCAAACCTGAAGAAAATTGTGAAAACCTTGAAAAATCAATTCTTCCAATCCTTCAAAAACCTAGGCAAGAAAACTAAAATAAAAGGTACCAAAAAGATGTTCTCAAGGGAGTATATATACTCCATACTTGAGTCCTTAATAAACTAGGAAACAAACTAATTAAAATCCTTCAAAATCTGTTCACAAATCCGTGCTGACATCACAAAACGCGTTCTGGCACGAGTCGTGCTAATTAGCACGAGTCGTGCCCTTCAGTCCAAGTCGTGAGAACGAGTCGTGCCATATGGTCCCAATCGTTCTGAGTAACTTTGCTGGAAATTGCCTTGGTCGCCACTCGTGCTCACGAGTCGTGCTCCCTATGCCCAGTCGTTCTGATCAATTCTTCTTCCTTGTGCTTTATTTTTCCATTCGTTCCCAAGTCGTACTCTGGCCTTCTTCATTCGTGCTCCACTTGTGCCGAATGCAGAATTGCCCCATTGTGACTCAGCTTTGACTGGCCTTCGTCCCTTGACCATGTTTGACTCCGAGCTTCGTCCTTTGACCAAGTTTGACCTTTTTCATTGACAATTGACTTGCACTCGTCGGCACCATGAGATTCCACCACCAAATACAAAGAAAATGACAAAACTACCCTTATCGTGTATTGTTTTCCCACATAACCTCACATAACATAATTTCTCTCAAATACATCAAAAACTAATTTAAATACATCAAAATCAATATAAATTATTCGGAAACATAGGTAAAATGATATGTATAAGATCCACTCATCAAGTGCATTGGTCGACACTGGCTGCCATGGGGAGTTTGGGATGATTCCGTGCGCGCCCAGGAGCATCGTAACACTGTCTGTGACTGCAGCTGAACAACCATCCCGAGTTTAAGGACGTGCGTGCAAAAGTGTACAGGATATATAGTGCGCGTAGTGTGCGATCTCCTAAAAAAATTCTTTTTTTGAGTTAAAATAGAGATTTTTATCATGTGTTTTAAAAGAATATTTTTTCGGGACGGGGAAAATGCAACACATAGGCACGTAAATTTTCTGAAACCTATCCAGACATAGGACTGAATAGCCCCAAGCTGCCATGGCTTCCAGATTAACCTCAGAAAAGTGTCCTGGTGGAACTGCGAATGAAGCCGCCCGGCTATGATCCAAGTAGATCAAGCCGTCCGGCTAGATCCAACAGTTTTCCAGGTTCCAAATTGCTTCACTTCCAGACTGTTTCTCCGAGCGTTTTTGGCAACTTTCAGCTATAGAATGGTCCCTGTTCATTATTCAGAGTATGCACAAACCAAAAAAGGAATACAAAGATGCATGGAAAAAAGAAGAAACCACAAGCACAAAAATCGGATTCGGGACGGAAGGCTAACCCTCGTAAACGTTTCCAACGCTTCTTATGAGAAAAAGAAGTTTGGAAACATTTACTTGTCCCCAGCGGAGTCACCAAACTGTGAATGTGGGCCCTCGGGATCGAACCGTTTTATAGGGTCGCCGTTTCACCTTAGTTTGAAGACACCGATTTTATTGAAAAATGGAGTCGCCATGCCATTTTGATTTCCTCGAAACTTTGAAAAAAAGGATAAGGGTCCGGAGGTTAAGTTACTCTTTGGAAAGAACGGATCACGTTCACCCAAAGAGCCTTGCAAAAGCAAGTCTTCCTAGATCCGAAGTTTTTGCTTGTTTGTGCGCTCGTGTGTGTGTGTGTGATTTGATAAAGGGAGGAAATGTGCCAAGTTATCTACCGGACATATAAACCATATAAGAAGGTTATAGCTCGGGATTCCTTGGATTTGATGTTTTCGGGATTTTGATCCCGTGCTCATTTTGGACTTGTGATCATCATTACGTGACCTTTTTACCCTCCCGTTGGATTAATCAACCATAGTAGGTGTAAGAGCCTTGGTGTGTCTTAAACCAACGTTCTTTGGGGGCTTGGTCATATGTGATCGAGAGAGGGACACCTTTGAAAGTCCAAGAATGAGACTCTTTAGAAAAGGAGGAGTCTTTGCCCATCAATCCTACATCTTGAGACGATTGAGCTTCGTAGGGACATTTATGCTCGTCTCAAGTGATGATCGGAGATGTCGGGACTAAGATCCGTCCGCTTCTAAAGGGACTACGACCATGGCATTTTAGTGGCGAAAACGATGTAAAGATGAGGTCTTTACACCGATCCACACCACGGGATGCTCCAAGAACCAAGGGGACTAGGGGAAGGGATATAACAATTGAATCTTTATACTCATCCTATGTCTTTCATGCCTTAAAAGGCTACTACAATCCTCGAAAAGTGATCCAACCTAAAGGGATATGGGGGAAATGACTTTGAAAGTAAAGGTTGCATTTTTAAGGTAGATAACGTAATGAACAATATCAAAGCTAAAAACATAATGTAAATGGATGACCTTTATGGCTTTCCTATGTCCTTTAAAACCTCATAAGGTGGACAATCCTTGGAAGCTAGGTCAAGGGAGGGGGATGACATAATGAGAGTAAAGATAGCATTTTTATGTAATAAAATGAAGGGATTTCACATCATCATGTGGTGAATTTTCCCTAGAATAAGACACGTGTGGACCCTTATTCATCCTTGGGAGAGGATTTCCCATGAATCATTTGTGTAGGGGAAAGGGGAATATGATGATTTACATGGTAAAGATAGGAACTTTATATCATATAATCAAAGTAAATGACAAATAAAAGCAAGAGAAATGACAAGCAATAAATAGAACAATAAAATGAGAGTATTTCAAGGGGAAAGGAAGGAGAGATTACCAATGGTGGTTCTCTCTATCTCCCAAGGGGATTTTCCTATGTAGGAATGGTTTTGGAAGGGTTTTATGGAGGAGGAAGGTGGTTTTTGGGATGTTTTAATCTCTGGAAATTCGTGATGTCAAATTGGCAGAGTAACAGTGCTTAATTCTTGATTCATGCAAGGTGGCAGCTGGAAGCTTCCTTCCAGCGAGATCCTGCCTGGAATTTTAATTTCTAGCAGATCCTTCCTCCCTTGAAAAGTTTGGAAAAGTTCCTGAATCTCCCCTGAACTTTATGAAAGTTCGGGGAATTGCCTAGAAACTTAATCGGAAGGCATGAGCCAGATTTGGGTACTTACAGACTCGTACATAGATCTTAGACGATTTTGCCGCTTTAGTCGTTAGAGCCGAGGGGTTTCCTCGTCATGACCTGGGGCTTCCTTCTTTTTCATCTACTTATGCCGAGGAAGATGACTCGTACATAGATCTTAGCGGTTTTTGGTCTCACCTATCCATGCCGATGAGAAACTCGCTCAGTTATAGGTCTTGAGTGAGTTACGATGGGAGTTTTAACCCTTTAAGGCCGAGGAGGGTGCTCCTCGTCCTCCAGTGTTGTCTTGATGGTTGCTTTGCATGTTTGAAGAAGTAAATTCCATAAATTGAACTGATTACGTTAAACTGCAATTCTATCTTGCTAGGAAAGTAAAAGACTAACAGAGATTAACCTATTACATAAAAATAGACTAAAACTAATGATCGAGTCCTGCCTTTGCCTATTTGGTGTCTTCATCCATTTGCTAATTGTCAAAGTTTGGATTAGAATTTTTTGCTGTAGGTTTAACCAACTCAACCGGTTCGTCAGCGTCTCGCAACTCTCCTAGTCTCAAGTCATGGGTGACCCCCGAGTTCTGGCCGTTGACGAGATGATGGACTGAATCTAGGATGGGCAGAACTGTATCATTGTTATCCTTATGACCATCTTATTATCTCACTTCCAACTGTTCGTCTACATCCTGCAGCTCTCCCTGTCTTAAGTCATGGGTGGTCCCCGAGTTTTGGCCTCTGACGAGATGAGGGGTTGTATCTAGGACGGACAGAACTTGTGTTTAGGAGAGAACTAATGGAGTTTAGCCCTAGGGGGCCTGTCTTCTTCTTCATAGTCTTTATCTTCATCATCGCTGTCCTCTTTCCTTTTCCGCTTGCCATCCTTTTTCATGACATAACGATCAAGATTACCCTCATCAACCCACCTTTGGATCATCCTTTTGAGGGCGATGCAACTCTCAGTGTTGTGACCATAGTCTTTGTGAAAATCACAATGCTTAGAAGGAACACGTGGGAATTTCTGTTGATCACTGAGGGGACGAGGATTTGGGAGATTTACCAATTGCATGATTTCCATGATAGGTTTGGTGAGGGGGTGAAGATTTCAGGCTTTTTGATACCTCGTGCTCTATTCTTCCCCTTGTAGCCATTTCCATTGGAAGCATGGTGGGTTCCAGCTGCTTCCGTTTCTGTTTTGTTAGATCTTTTCTTGCTTTTTTATTCTGTTGTGGCTATGGCATAGGCCACGTTGTAGAGGTCCGATTTTGACTTGGGTTCTTAGATTAATTGTCCGGATATGAGTCCAGAGTTGAAGCATACTATTACTTCCCTGTCAGTCAAACTTTCCTCTACTTGGTCTGCCATAGCCCTGAATCTGTTGTAGTAGTTCAGAGTAGTTTCATTCTTCCCTTGCTCGACGTTAGCAAGGTCAGTCAATCTCTTCTTCCTTTTCCCTGTCATGGCAAAGTTATCTCGGAACTTCCTCCTCATATTCCTCCAGCTATTAATGCTTCCCTTTTTTAGCTCACGAAACTAGGTCAATGCTGTTCCGGAGAAGGTACTCGCAAAAGCTTTGCAGAGAATGTCATCTGCTTTGGTGAGGAGGGCCATAAAGGATTCGAACTTTACACATGGTCCTTTGCGTCGGTGGTTCCCGCATACTTGTCAAAGCTTGGGACTTTAAAGGCAGGGTTAGGAGGTACGTCATTAATTTCTTGGGAGAAAGGACGGGTTGCACTAGTGTCATCTTCTTCTTCGTCCTCCTTCTTCAGCTCCATATCGTCAATTCTCCTTTTTAAGAGTAACAATTCTCTAACATCAATCCCGTTTTCATTTCTGGAATGAGTGCTTCGGTGGGAACTCCGGTGGGAACTACGATGGGACCTTTCTCTTGGGTGACTATTCACCCTACTGTACTCCTCGTCATCTTGATGGTTCTCCCCTCGTCTAGAGGGTATTTTATCCTTCCTCGGCTCCATTTCTTGGTGGCCGAGGATCATTCTATACGGACGGGGACTCCTCGGCCTTGCATGATTTCTGGGATGAGGAGTTATACCGAGGATGATTGATACGTCGAGGAGAACTGTTACGACGAGGAGGGGAGAAACACCTAGCTTGACTGAGCCTTGCTCGCAAGTCGGAAAAGTTAACCTCCTGCTCCTTCAAATCTAAGTGGCTTCTCAGGTCCACCACATTCCTTTCGCTATCATGATTATTAGGCCGAGGACGAGGAGCATCTCGAAGGTTCTGCTTAGGTGGTACAACAGGCTCACGGGGAGGGGGATCTTGGCCACGAGGTGGGCTCCTCTGATTACCTCGCCTATCACCCTGAGTTTCCCTTCCATGAGAATTTCCTGACCTCGAAGGCCTAATGAACTCGGCCATTGAGTTTACTGGATCCAATTGCAACAAAGCATTCTGAGTTTCATAAATTCGCTGCAAAGTCTCCATTTGTTGGTGCAATAGTGTACATCGGTCAACGAGCTGGGTGTTCTCAGCTCGTCCAACGTCAGCGTTCCTCGTCGCCTGCTTGCTCGTAGCTCGCTTCCCTTGTGGACGAGGAGGAGGAGGATTGGTAATGCCCCCCTCGACAGCTGGTTGAGTCCGAGAAGATCGGAGAGTCATGTCGAGAGGAGGTGGTCCCTCGATCTGAGGTGGCGGAGGAAGTACGCCAGTGGTGGGAGGGATCTCGTCTGCGTGAGTTCGTTCTTCCTCATTAGTAACACTTGCAAGATTTCCGTCTTCCATTGGGATTCAAGAATTTTGGGATCAAACTAATTTCTTGCCAAAATCACCCAAAATTGTAAATCGCCCAAGTTTCCAAAGGATCAATTTTCAGGCCAATGAAATTCAGGCAACACAGAAAGTTTCCGGACAAAATAGCAATTTTAAAGCTAAACAAGCAATTCCGATCCATACAGAACGAATTTTGAATGTCAAAATACAATTTTTCCAGGCGAAAACAACTTTCTCAATTCACGAATGTACCAGGCGAAACGTTTTTTAGGCGAAAACGGCAATTTCCGGCCAAAAATAAGAAATTTCAGGTCGAAAATAAAGCTTTAGGCTTACGAAATTCAGGCTATTCAATGGGTGATTGAATCGTTTCCGGCAATAGAACCAACTGATGCTGTCAAAAAGATCGAATCAGCCCAAATCCAGCAGTCGGTTGTACTCCGGCGATTGAATAGCCTGAAAAGAGACAAAAACACGTAAACTAAGCCGGGGCTTCTCCGGCGAAGGCCCTCCGGCGTGAAAGTAAGCTCACGTGTGTATAGAGAGAAATCAAATTGACACAGTTTAGAGTCAAATAGATAACGTACCAAATGATCTGGTATATGGCTTGTATTTATAGGTAAAATAATGTAGAATACATGTTGAACTTGGACTGTAAAGGGATAAGATATAAACCCTAGGAGGATTATATCTGTTGAGGAGTCCATGTTTGACCTGAATTATTATAAAAGGTGGTTACAATCCTAGGAGGATTATAACTGCTCAATCTCCTAAATTGGAATAGGACTGCACAAACTCCGCACGATAGCCGAGATGCTCCCTTCCTCGTCATACATGGCCATCTCAGCCTACGATGAGCCGGGGAAGGGATGAGAGATAAATGGAGAGCCATCCGTGATGACTTCATAGCCGAGGAAGACTCCTCGTCCTCAAGGGAGACCATCTCGGCCTTGGAGGGAAGTCTCCTCGGCATCTTAGTTGGGCCTTGATCATTTCGCCTGTTGGGCCCAGGTCAGCCTAGGAAATGACGAGATAGAGAGACGAGGAAGCCCAGGTCTTCCCTCGTAGCTGAGACTTGATAGATTATGTTTAGGGCCCAATCCATTTGGGCCTTGCCCGGATAAGCCCGTGTTCGTATCTCAGTTTATAGCTTCCATTTTTGTGAGGTGCACATTACAAAAAGCGCTTTTTAAAGGGTAAACTATTTACATATACTTAGTACAAGGGATTCTTTGTAAATACCAAAAGAATCCTACATTTACTTGTTCGCCGTCGTTCAGCTCTGCTACGGTGGACATGTTGGGATAGAGAACCAACCGGGTTAGGTTACGAGCAAAAGGGGGAATTTCGTCTGGAGCTTCTGTTGGCTTGGGCGACCGCCCAGGCTGTGTTGGGCGACCGCCCATGAAGGCAGTAGGTACGTCGGATTTGAGGCCTGCTGTGGGCGACCGCGCATATGGAGGAGGGCGACCGCTCAGTTGTACAGAAACTTTGGTTCGGGGAATCCTTGGCTTGGGCGACCGCCCATGGGCACTTGGGCGACCGCCCATGTGTCGGGAGGAAGTAAATCTGGACTCTTTTTCTGACGTAATTTCGGGTTTCCTTTGTAATCTAGGGTTTGGTTTGATGCCCTAGTATATATTTAAGTAGTATTCCTCCACCCAACTCATTGTAACATATATTTTACATACATAGTGCAAGATCCTGGCTTGGTAGTGCCCCCAGACGTAGCCAATCAAATTGGTGAACTGGGTTAACAATTTCTCGTGTTCTTTTCTGTGCTTTTGATTTCTTGTGCATTGTTTGTGTGCTCTAATCGTTCTTGTAGGTTTGCTTGGGTTGTGGAGGGCCATATTCACAACAACTGGTATCAGAGCTTTTGGTTTAAAGATCAAGGGAGTTGTTCCAAGCAATCAAGAATGGGCAAGGACAAACAGGCGGTTGAGAAATTCGATGGGTCTGACTACGGATATTGGAGGATGCAGATTGAGGATCTCTTGTACAACAAGGATCTCTACAAGCCTCTGAAGGGTGTCAAACCGGAAGATGTAAGTCAGGAGGAATGGGAACTCATGGATCGGAAAGCCCTAGGGGTGGTCAAATCTACTTTGTCAAAGTGGATTGCGAAGACTACCAGGAAGGCGACAACCACCAAGGAGCTATTGGATTATCTTACTGAGAGATTTGAAACTCCGTCTGCAGCAAATAAGGTTGATTTGATACGCAAGATGGGTAGTCTCAAGATGCAAGAGGGAGGATCCTTGGCCAAGCACATCGATGAGTTTATGGATGTCATAGATTCATTGACAGCGGTGGAGATCAAGTTCGATGATGAGGTTCATGCATGCTTGTTGCTATCTTCTTTACCGGCAAGTTGGAGCGGAATGGTGACTGCAATCAACGCTTCAGCAGGTAAGAAGAAATTGAAATATGATGATGTTAAAGACTTTCTTTTAGGTGAGGAAAATCGCATGAAGAAGTTGGGGACATCAAGTACTTTGGGAGCGGCTTTAGCTACTACTAGTAGGGGGAAGCCGGGTACTAGCAAACAAGGGAGGACCGAATCAAGGGAGAACGCGGTGAGTGGAAAGGGCAAAGCTGATGAGACCAAGAGGACAAGCCGAAGGTTGCGAAGGGATACATTCGGTGCTATTATTGTAAGGAATTGGGACACTTCAAGAGGGATTGTCCAAATCGTAAGGGCAATCAGGTGAATGTGGCGGTCGAAGGTGATGATGTGCGGTTACGAGTGTTAGTAGTGCACTAGAATCATGGGTGCTGGATTCGGGGCATCATTCCATTCTTGCGGTCATAAGGAAGAGATGGAAAACTACACTTCCGGTGATTTCGGGAAGGTCTATCTGGCGGATGGCGAGCCTTTGGAAATCAAGGGGAAGGGGGATGTCAGAATAGGAGCATTAGACGGGAAGGTCTTACATCTGAACGGGGTCAGACACATTCCGGGTTTGAAAAAGAACCTACTTTCAGTTGGGCAGTTGGACGACGAAGGTTACAAGGTGACATTCGGCTGCAGAAACTGGGTTATTACCAAGGAGGATTGTGAGATTGCTCAGGGTAATAAGGAGGGGACTTTGTATTTGGCGAATAACACCAAGGACAGTATCGCGGTGGCAGCAGTCAAGGGTGATACGGATTTGTGGCACTGTCGATTGGGTCACATGAGTGAGACAGGGATGAAGGTGCTTTGTTCAAAGGGACTACTACCGGGTTTGAAGACAGTCAACGTGGGGATCTGCGAGGATTGTATGTTTGGCAAACAAGGGAGAAATAATTTCTCGAGGACAGGTAGGGGTTTGAGGGAAGCAAAGTTGGAATTGGTTCACACGTATTTGTGGGGGCCATCTCCGGTTACATCTCTGGGTGGTGCGTCATATTACATGACTTTCATTGATGATTCTACAAGGAAGGTTTGGGTCTATTTCTTGAAGGGGAAAGATGAGGCTTTCGAGGTTTTCAAGAAGTGGAGGGCCTTGGTGGAGAATCAGACGGGACTTAAGCTTAAGTGCTTGAGATCAGACAATGGTGGGGAGTATGAGCTTGGTGAGTTTAGGGAATACTATGCTGCGAATGGGATTCGTATGGAGAAGACTCCAAAGAGGACACCACAACTCAACGGGGTAGCAGAAAGGATGAACAGAACATTGAATGAGCGGGCTAGAAGTATGAGATTGAAGTGTGGACTTCCGAAGACGTTCTGGGCATATGTAGTTGACACGGCAGCTTTCTTGATCAATCGGGGACCATCGGTACCATTGGGGAATGGAATTCCAGAGGAAGCGTGGAGTGGCAAGCAGGTAAATCTGTCCTTTCTTCGCATATTTGGCTGCGTTTCTTATGTTCATGTTGATTCTGCTGAGAGAACTAAATTAGATGCTAAATCTGTTAAGTGTACATTTATTGGGTATGGCGGGGATGACTTCGGATATAAGTTTTGGGATGACCAAAATCATAGGGTTATTCGTAGTCGAGATGTGGTATTCAATGAACAGGTAATGTACAAGGACAGAAAGGGAGCATCTGATGACACTAGTTCAGAACCGGAGATTGTAGAGGTGGATATTCCTAACTCGGGTGGGAGCAAAACGGTTCATGATGACCATGGTCAGGAGGTCACTGAAGATGAACCACGTACTCCGGAACCGGATATTCCGCTGCGTAGATCCAGTGGAGTTGCGTGGATCGCCCGACAGTATACTCCATCCAATTATTATTTGCTATTGTCATATAATGGGGAACCGGAATGTTATGCGGAGGCTGTTCGTAGTGCACTTTGTAACAAGTGGAAAGCTGCGATGGATGATGAGATGGACTCATTGAAGGCCAACAAAACTTGGGAGTTGACTAAACTACCTAAGGGGAAGAAGGCACTGCATAATAAGTGGGTTTACAGGTGGATCAAGGAGAAAGCAGAAGGTAGCAAGCGTTACAAGGCAAGACTGGTTGTAAAAGGGTTTCAGAAAAAGTACGGTATTGACTACACCGAAGTATTCACTCCGGTTGTGAAGATGACCACTATCAGAATGGTTCTGGGGATAGTAGTGGCGGACAACTTGTTGCTTGAACAGATGGATGTGAAGACAGCTTTTCTTCATGGGGACTTGGAGGAAGAGATCTACATGGTACAAAGAGGGTTACTTGTCTAAGGGTAGCGGGGAGCTAGTTTGCAGATTGACTAAGAGCTTGTATGGCCTTAAACAAGCTCCTAGGCAGTGGTACAGGAAATTTGATGGATTCATGCACGACATTGATTTTATCAGATGTGAGGCGGATCATTGTTGCTACTTCAAGAACACGGACAATGGGTATATTATCTTGCTGTTATATGTGGACGACATGTTGATAGCGGGCTCTAGCAGTAGAGAGGTAAAAAGGTTGAAGACTCAGTTGTCAGAACGGTTCGAGATGAAGGATTTGGGAGAGGCAAGGAAAATCTTGGGCATGCGGATTGATCGGGATAGGGAGTCGGGCAAGTTGGTTCTTTCACAAGCAGAATATGTTGAGAAAGTCTTGGCAAGGTTTTGTATGGAAGAGGCAAAGCCAACAGGGATGCCATTGGGTTTGCACTTCAAGCTATCCGAGAAAGACTCGCCTAGGGACAAGGAGGAGCGTGACAAGATGGAGAGAACTCCATATGCTTCAGCAGTGGGGAGTCTCATGTATGCAATGGTGTGTACAAGGCCGGACATTGCACATGCAGTGGGAGTAGTCAGCCGGTTCATGGGCAATCCAGGAAAGCAACATTGGGAAGCGGTTAAGTGGATCCTACGTTACTTGAAGGGTAATGCTGGTAAGGCTCTATGTTTTTCAAGCAAGGAAGTGGTGTTAGCGGGATATGTTGATGCGGATTTGGCATCAAGTGATCTTGATAAGAGGAGAAGTACTACAGGTTATGTGTTTATATTGGGTGGTACAGCAATCTTCTGGGCTTCTAAGTTACAAAAGATCGTGGCTCGCCGATCGCTGAAGCGTAATATGTGGCGGATGAAGCGAGTAAAGAGATGGTTTGGCTGCAGAACTTCTTGGGTGAACTTGGGAAGACGCGAAGTGGTAATATTCTCTACAGTGACAGTCAGAGTGCAATTCACTTGGCAAAGAATCCGGCGTTTCATTCGAGGACAAAGCACATTGAAGGGGGAATTTCGTCTGGAGCTTCTGTTGGCTTGGGCGACCGCCCAGGCTGTGTTGGGCGACCGCCCATGAAGGCAGTAGGTACGTCGGATTTGAGGCCTGCTGTGGGCGACCGCGCATATGGAGGAGGGCGACCGCTCAGTTGTACAGAAACTTTGGTTCGGGGAATCCTTGGCTTGGGCGACCGCCCATGGGCACTTGGGCGACCGCCCATGTGTCGGGAGGAAGTAAATTTGGACTCTTTTTCTGACGTAATTTCGGGTTTCCTTTGTAATCTAGGGTTTGGTTTGATGCCCTAGTATATATTTAAGTAGTATTCCGCCCCCCAACTCATTGTAACATATATTTTACATACATAGTGCAAGATCCTGGCTTGGTAGTGCCCCCAGACGTAGCCAATCAAATTGGTGAACTGGGTTAACAATTTCTCGTGTTCTTTTCTGTGCTTTTGATTTCTTGTGCATTGTTTGTGTGCTCTAATCGTTCTTGTAGGTTTGCTTGGGTTGTGGAGGGCCATATTCACAACAGGACATAACTGTGCGGGAAAAATGGCAGCTGCACAATCGTTCAATGGCAATCTCAAGGTAAATTTCTCACCTTTACGTTGTTTACCCATTTGCTTGAATCAAAGATCCCACTCTTCTAATTTTACAGTTTGAACTTTCAATCAGAATGTGAAGTTTGTTGATAGAATTTTAATCAAATAGTCCGCTATTTGATTTCAGACTATTGAAATGTATTTGTCCCAATTTTGGGTGCTTACATTATTTTTGATGATTATGTTCGCTTATGTGCATGGATACGTGAGTTAAAATCACTTCATTGACCCAATGTTGATGATTGATTGCTACATTTTGTATTAGCACACCAGGTGTTTGTGAAATGTACTGAGTGAATTGGTTCTTTATAAGTGTTGTGCCATGGATATTTTGCAATTGGTATCAATTTTGAGTAACTTTTGACTTGTGTGTGGAAGAAAATGAGCAAGTAGACCCTGACTAGTTCAACCTGCTAGCGGGAGAATTTGCATTGATACACATAACTTGATTTAGAACTTTCTTTCTTTATTATATCAATGTCCCAAAACATCCATTTGAATTCTAACCTTAGTTTTGGAAAGGGAGATTACTTTTGGTTATGTAATCATGGATGATTTTATCTTGATGCAGAAATGATGCTGCCATGAAAAATGGTTGCACAGGAACTGAATCTAGCTGTCAGGATGCTCCGGCTGCTTCCCTCTTCGGCTGAGCCCCTACGCACATGAACACACGTAAACTAGGCCGGGGGTGGCTCCGGCGAAACCCCTCCGGCGTGAGAGTAATATTAGCTGTTTACAAGGATGATAACAATGGAAACCCTAGAGAGAGAGAGCTTAGGGAGGAGAGAGAGACATACCCATGCAAATGAACCATTTCTCTATACTCCCAAGCCCCCATGTGCCTTGCACATGGGGGACACTTGTCAATCATCTGCCAAGGGTCCTCAACCACCTTCAACTTAGTGGGTTTTCACTGTTCACCTTGTCAAATCAAGCTACAATTACCGGTTTTACCGCGATGCGGGATAGCATTTCACCTAAGTCGCAGGCGACAATCACCAATCGAACAGCCACGTTTACAATGCGACCATCTTTACCTATGTCGGCATCACTACTTCCCGCCCTCGGCCTGTGTCTGCTCGCTCACCTTTCCAGGGTATATTCATCTCGTCCTACTTACTCCCCTATGTCGCGATGTAGGGTTGACCTATCTCGCACGCCCCTTCTCGCCCTGGGCCCTCGTTACGACCCACACCAATATACCGGGCCCATTTCTTCAAGCACTGGACCCATTAAGGGACGCTGGGCCCACTTGTCCCCTTGGGCCCAATCCTATTTTCCTATATCGCATCAGAAGCCCCCAATTTCGAGACCTGGATTATTCATGATCCAGGCGAGAAATTTGCTAAGTCGCACGGGGTCTAAGTCGCAGAGGATCCCTATCTCGCCACCTCACCTCAAGTGGCGAGATTAGGATGTTTACTGACACGTACATGGCCACGTGTCAATCCATGGTTGATGGTTCAGGACGGTCCGTCAGGGCCGTACAACGCTTCGAGTTTCGGGCCCCTCCTTAAATAACCACATTAAAGGGGGGAATTTCAAAATTTGAACCATCATTTATTTCCTAGGAAAATTCGAACGCCCCTTCGTCTCCACAACGCCTCTTCGTCTTCACAGTGCTAAGGTCAGTCTCTAGTCCCTCATTTTCACTTTTCAGTTACTCAGCCTTCGAATTTCCTCTGCTTTTCCGGTGAGCCATTTCTTGATAAACCCCCTTTTTCTTTCTGATTTAACCATTTCTGTCGTTTGTTTTTACTATTTTCTTGATCTACTCACGTTTACGGTGGTAATCCTTCGATTCGGGGTCCTCATGTGCGTTTCTGGCAAATTTCTTTGCTTTCTTTGAAGTTTCCGGCCAAACTCTGGCCAAGTTCATCATTTCCGTCTGTTCCTTCAAACTTTTCTAGGTACTTACTTGATTTCTCGCATTTTCTTTATTTCCCGCTTTTTTATTTCTATTTTTGCTATCTCACACCATTGCGAGAACCAAGTGTTGTGCTAGGGCCATCAGATTTGGCCAAAGTCTGAACACGGGGGGATACTATAGAGTTGAAACGGGGATATGGGCTAGGATCCCGCGCGAGGATCTCAATTACATGCTCATGCGACATGACGCTGAGGCTGCTATTCTTGATGCCTTAGAGATTAGGGGTCCCCCTTTTTTGCCCAAATCTGCACCAATGCAAACTTTTCACAATACCTTAGAGTTATGCTCGCATATTTGTTCTTTCTATCGTTCCCGCTTTGAATCTAATTTCTCTGACACTGACTATCCCGCAGCCCCCAATTTACGTAGTCGTCGCTTCTATAAACAGGTTTATTCCAGTTCCGGCGAGGAAAGCGACATGTCTTCTGCTAACTCTTCCTCAAGTCACGATGTCTCAGATACTCTCGCTGCGGAGACATCCTCTCATCCCCAGGTTTCTTCTGAACAACTTCCTGTCACCAATGTCGCCGAAACTAGTACCTCATCAACTGACCCCAAGACTCAATATTATGTCTCATTCGGCATTAACCCCAACGTTTATCCATTGAACCTTATACCGGCGACATGAATCTCGCAGTCATGCGACAACGAACCGACGGGGTTGTCGCATATGTTTCTCAGTTGGAAGCTGGACTTCGATACCCCTTAGACCCATTCATTTGTGCATTCCTGCATAAAGCGCAAGCCGCCATTGTAGATCTCCATCCCAATGTTTTTCGTATTCTTACTAGCTACATCATTATCTGTAGGGCCCTAAAACATGAGCCCTCCATTCCCCTTTTTGTTCATTTCTTTGAAGGTTATACCGCGGTTTCTCATCGAGAAGGCATAGTCGAAAAGCGCTTGTCAATTAAGTATAGGAAAACAAAAATTCTCACTCCCCTTCCCGATAAGGTACACAATTGGCAATCTAAGCCATTATTCATTACTTCTCGCATGGGGTGGACTCACCCAGGGGGCGTCTTGAGGGAGATAATCCCAAAAATTGAAACCAAAAAAGCCTTGGTATCCGGAGATACTTGCCTCATTGAGCGGATCCTAAAAGTTCTCGAAGATGCGACTGATACTGGCCTGGCTCTCTTCTCATGGCGAGAAATCATCTCTAGCCCTTCCTTATTGCGAGAATTTGGGTTCCCTGATTCGAGCTTTCCCGCGGATGAATCTCGCATAACAATAGTTCATACTCCTTGTTATCCCGGATGGGACATCCATACCAAGGATTGTCTTTTGTCAGAATGTGGTCCATGCCAGCGAGAAGGACGCTGTTGTAATGCCATGTTTGAAGTTTACAATATGGATTCTCGCCTCTAGCCTTATTTTGTTTACTTATGCGCATTTGTATTGTTTATTCCATGCATTCAAACCCTTTCCTTTGTTTTTCGCAGAATTCAGATCAATGTCGCTATCCCAATGCCGAGATGCTATTTCCAATATGGATGGCCGCCGTAAAAGGCTGGCTGACGCCCGGCAAGCTGCCCTTAGTCAATCTACCGAGAAAACAATCCCGATCTCCCTCGATGGTGACGATTTCGACGTTATTGCCAGAGAAAGGGTTGTTGCTGCCGCAGAAAAAGCTGCTGGGAAAGCTATTGCCGCACATTCCAGAAAGCCGCCCAAGCCTAAGACTCCATCTCGCGGATCCGACTTCCACTTGGAAGACGAAGGAGAAGAAGTTGATCTTGAGATTCTAAATGTTCCAGGAACAGAACCCTTCACCACCAATGTCGCTGCGACCACTGAATCCACTGGTAATTTGCAAAGTCCTCCATCCCGCCCTCATAAAAGATCTCGCACCACCGATGACGAACCCTCCGAGCATACTGGCCACCTTTCTGTCGATGATGGACCCTCCGAGGCCAAACTCGCTAGTTGGTTGATGGCGGGCTTCAAAATGCCAACTGATCATGACAGCCTTTTAGAGCTGAGTCGTGAAATTGGTGACGTTCCCGATCTCCCTAACCTGGACCTCCGTTCCGCCAATCAAGATTATAACATGCTCGGAGGCGGGATTATCCAACGTTCCTGTGTGCCCAGCGGGTTAGGGAGTACGAAAACCTTAATGAGGATTATTCTGCCAATGACGCGGGCTTTCATCTTGCCGGGGTAAGTGATAATTCGTTGCTTTATCTTCATTTTATTTTACTTTATCTTAACTACATCTCTTATTTTCACAGATTTCAAGCATTCTTTATGGCCTACGGAGTCGATGTAGCAAAGTCTCAATTGATTTGGAAAACCGTGAGAAGGATCTTAAGCGGGTTCGGTCGGAGAGGGAGAAAATAAAGAAGAAATTTCAGGATCGAGAAGAATACATCGCTGCTCTGCAGGAAGATAAGGCCAAGCTTGAGCAAACTGAAAAAGATCTCCGCCGCGAGATGGAAGCGCAGAAGCTCAAATTCGAGGAGCAGCACAAGCTTTTGGCCGCGGACTTGGCGGCTACTGTAAAGAATGATCTTAACAACAAAATCGTGATCGCACAACTTCAATCTACCATAACCGAAAACAAAAACAAGGCTGAGGCTGAGGCGATGGACCTATACGACAAAGCTCTTATTCATTGCATGCGTGCTGCGGCGGCAAGTTCAGGCGATATCCCATCTATCACCCATGACTTAATCACTAAATGGGGCTCTGAGACCATTTATAGTGATTTTTGTCACTTAGGTCATAGCTTGGTACCGTACGATAATGATGAGCTCGCAGAGCTAGCTGCCGAAGATCAGCTCCTTGGCAAATCCGTTTGGAAAGCCCCTGCCCTGCCCTGGCCAATCCTGATGCACTAACTCTTTGGACCGACTTGATTAGCGAAAAGGCACAAGCTCATAGGCAAGCTAAGGAAGCTGCACAAGCCGCTGGATCCACTCAAGCCGCAACAGACTCCCCTTCTGCTTCTGGCGACAATCAAGACAGTCCTTCTTCTTGAACAATTTGCTTCCTTAAAACAATATTTTCTTTGTATCTGAATTTGGGTCTGTACTAAACAATTTACTTTTCTGTCTTTACTGCTTCTTTTTACTTTGGATGTCGCAGTTTGCGACTTAACATTAACTATTCCCCATTTTGGGAAGCCGCGGGATGCGGTTTCTATGCCTGTCTTGACAATCTTTTTTTGAATGTCGCGGTTTGCGACTTTATATCTATGCTTTATCCCGCCTTGTCGCTATGTTGCTATCTTTTCTTTTGCTTTTATAGTTCATCAAAGATTTACTTTGCCTAACTTATCTATGTACATACTACTCCCTTCAAAAGGGGTGAGGATTGTCTTTAGGCAGCCTTACTCCTTTGTTATGATTCCTGCTTTATCACATTGCCATTTATCATGCGTGCACGTAAAGTCTTAGGCAACTTTAAAACCTGTTTCCCAAAAATGTTTATGATTTTAATGGGTCTTTCCTAAATTGCTCTTATCCACTTTCTTTATCGTGCTTGTTTGTCGCCCATTGTCTGTCTGAATGTAGCTATATAGCGACTTTGGTTTAATATTTCAACTTTTTCGCTTATCCTTTCACTTTGTTTGCCATAATTTGCCTTTCAAAGTTTCAACTTCTTAATGTCGCCACCGTTATTTTGCTTCAATAGTTTATTGAAGATTTCTTTATCATGACTTACCTATATACATACTACTCCCTTCAAAAGAGTGAGGCTTGTCTTTAGGTAGCCTTACTCAATTTTTAGGGTTGTGCGCGACAATATTAAGCGGCCTAATCTCGTGGCGGAAAATATTCCTTGACTGAACGAAGATAAATTCATCTTTAGGTGGCGGCAACCATTTTTGATAGGTTTCGCGAGAAAAGGAAACTCGCCTTATTTGCCTTGCGTGCCTGGTGCCTCAATCCAGGTCTTTGTCGCCTGATCATAATCAGGACTTATCATATTCGGCTACTGCCAGGGCCTTTCTCGCATAGCTTCGTTCTTGCTTGAAATTGTTCGGGCTAGAGTCTTATCTATTTTGTCGCATCAGCAGTTCGGGATGCGAGCCCTTCGGACAATTCGGGATGTAAGCCCTTCGGACAGTTCGGGATGTAAGCCCTTCTTTAGCGACACCACTTCTTGCCACTTCCTGCAAGCTTTGGCGGCAACCATTCTTGTCGCCTTCTTCAAGCTTTGGCGGTAACCATTCTTGTCGCCTCCTTCAAGCTTTGGCGGCAACACTTCTTGTCCCCTTCTTCAAGCTTTGGCGGCAACCCTCCTTCTTGTCACCTTCTTCAAGCTTTAGCGGCAACACTTCTAGTCGCCTCCTTCAAGCTTTGGCGGCAACCCTTCTTGTCGCCAATCCATGAAACAGAAAATAACGTTGTTAGAATTTCCAATTTCACAAGTATGTCATCACGCTTCCATACAATTTGATAGAACGTCTTGCCACCGTTTCTATCATATATATATACAAATTACATGCCGCCAGATTAGCAAATTTTACATAACATTCTCCCCATGCGACAATCAAACAAAACAAAATACAAGAAAAAGTTATGCAACTTTTGTTATCTAGGGAAAATGAGCAAAAGAAACGGAACCGGGAAGAAGGGGCGGTTTCATTGATAGAACTGTTTGAGGTGGTCCACACTCCATGCATTTTTCAATTCTTCTCCATCCTGCTTTCTCAAACGATATGTCCCTTCTCGCACGATATTTGAGATCTGGAACGGTCCTTCCCATTTCTCGTTCAGCTTAGTATATCCCGGCTTGGCTCCTGTTGCCTCCACACTCCTTAAAACCCAATCTCCAACATTAAAAGAGCTCTTGTTAACTCGCCTATCGTGCTGGGCTTTCATCTTTTGTTTATAGTTGATCATCCTCATTCTCGCATATATCCTTTTTTCATCAATCAAATCCAGATTGTTACATCGCCTTTGCCCATTTCTCACTTCATCATAGTTAGCCACCCTGTAATTCGGCAAAGCCATCTCGACGGGCGCCATAGCCTCCGACCCATAAGTAAGGGCAAAGGCGGTTTCTCCAGTTGAGCCCTTAATTGTTGTTCTTACGTACCACAAAGCTATTGGTAACTCATCCAGCCACGCTCCCCCTCTTCCTTCTAAATTTTTACGCAAGGCAACAAGAATTTGCTTGTTTGCCGCCTCGGCCTGCCCATTGCACTGCGGCCTATAAACTACCGACATCCAGTGCTTCACATTCACCCTTTCGCATTCCGCCGAAAATTTCTTCCCGAATTGTGTGCCATGATCTGAAATGATCGCTCTGGGAACCCCATATCTACACCAAATATTCTCCTGTACAAACTTGATCACCTGGTCCTCACTGATTGTCGCCAAAGCCTTCGCCTCAATCCACTTTGTGAAGTAATCTACGGCGACAACCACGTGCTGACAGCCACCTTTGGCTTTCGAAAAAGGGCCTATCAAGTCAATCCCCACATGTTGAAAGGCCAAGTCGGCACGATGGGAGTCTGTTCAGTGGTGGGCTGGCGGGGAATGTTGCCAAATCTTTGGCACTTCTCGCATTTCTTTACACATATCTCGGCATCCTTTTTCAAACTTGGTGAATAATATCCAAGAAACAAAACTTTATCTGCCAGAGTTCTCGCTCCAGGATGGCCACCACACACACCTTCATGAATTTCAAACAGTACCTTCTGCACCAAGTTCGGCTCAACACATCTCAATAAGGGTTTCGAGAAAGATTTTTGGTATAGTACGCCATCTTGCACTGTAAACCGCGGGGAAGTCACTTTTACCAATCTCGCTTTTTCTTCGTCCTGCGGCAATTCTTCCTTTTCTAGAAAATCTTTCATCTCGCTCACCCAATCCCTCTCGATCTCGACAATCTCCGAAATAAGCGGCCTGTCAATTGCCGGCATCTCCACAAATTCGATCAACGGCTCACTAACCGAGCTTCGCTCCTCGGATCCCGCCGATCTGCTCAACTCGTCAGCCCGCGAATTCTCAGTTCGGCTAATCTGTACCAACTCCCAAAACTCGAATTCTTTCAGCACATTTCTCGCTAAATTGCAATATTTCATCAAAACAGAGTTCACAACTCCATATTTGCCCTTTATTTGGTTAACAATCAACTGGGAGTCAGAATGGATCACAACCTTAGTTAGCCCAATGTCTCTTGCTAGCTCAATTCCGGCAATCAATGCCTCATACTCAGCTTGATTATTGGAAACATTAAATTTGAACCGTAACGCCTTCTCATACTTAACCTCCTCGTCTGGCGTGATGATAGTGATTCCCGCCCCACCTTTATCTTTGGATGACGAACCGTCAACATGCAAAATCCAACAATCATTGGGCCTTTCCCTCTCTTCAATAATACTGGGTGCTGTGATGATGCCCGATTTTTTTTGTGAAAATCAAAACGGAGTCGCCACGCCATTTTTGTTTTAAGGGCCAAAACTTTGAAAAAAGCCCGAGATCAGAGATTTAGATTCGGAGGTCATGTTACGCGTCGGGAAGGACGTTAGTGTGCACCCGGAGCGCCTCGTAAAACGAGTCTTCCAAACATTTGAAATCCTTTTGTGTGTGTGTGTGTGTGTTTTGACCAAAATGAGTTGAAACTGAGAAAAACAAAAATGGGGAACTCTTTATAATACTTTGAAAAATCCCCAAGATTTTTGGTATGATTTTTGGGTTGAGTCTTGGCACTCAAAAGATTTTTGGGAGTTGAAAAGCAATTCTGCCAGAATGAAAAAGGCAGTTGACCCTTGACTTTGAAATGGACTTAAAGGCTTCAAAACCTAAGAATCTGGGGAAAGTCCGAGAATGAAAGTTGCTTAAAACACCCTAAATAGGGTTTATGCAAAGGAACTTTCCATTTTGGAAGTAATTTGAGGGGTCAAAACCTTCTGGAAATCTCAGATGTGAAATCTGGATTTCCAGAAGCTAATGAACTGGCCTCTAAGAGAAAAATTTAAAGATTGGGTTTTACTCACGCAAAAAATAAAGTAAAAATATGTATGGAAAGATCTGGATGTTGGCTACAAAAAGTATTTTGTAGTCGACACCAAATTCTAAGTTTATCTATGTCAAAAAAATTAGACCATGGACTGAGGTCTGAGAAAATTGCTACTGGACAGCAACTTCTCAAGAGAGAAAATATGATTTTAAAGGGGGGTTTTTGCATCCATGCTTGTCCCCATTTCCCTAGGTTTTGGTTAGTGATCACTAGACATTTTAGTGGTGAATCAACTATACCAAACCATCCTTGGGGTACATTAGGACTAAGCACTTCATTTGCTTGGGAAGGGGAATTTTATCCTTTGAAAATGGGATTTGGTGCTTGAAAATGGTATTTAGGGTTTTGAAAATGCATTTTGCAAGTAAATAAAAACACATTGAAGAAAATGTTGATCCTTGTAGAAGATCATCCATGGAGATGAACTTCCATGGTGATCTTCTTGGATCTAAGACAAGAAGATAAAATAACTACATTTTGTAGTTTAAAGATGCATGCATGAATGAGAGACTTAGTGTAGGGAGAGGGAGGTTATACCTATCTTCCTTGTGTCTTGTGTTTGAATGGATTCAAAGGCTTGAATGTGTTTAGGATTTGAAAGTGTTTAGGGTTGATGATTTGAGTTGGTTAAAGAGAAAACAAGTAGATAACAATGAAGTCCTCTATGTTTTCTCTCTATTCCTCCTCCTAAAGGGTGATTTGAGCTTGAGTTAGTGTATGTATAAGAGTATGTATGAGAGTGATTTGAAGTGTTTGTGAGTGAGTGAGATTTGGGAAAGATTGAAGAGAAAATGGTGGCAATTCAAGTGAATTCCCACTTTGTTTTCTCCCTATATTTCGCCAGAGTTTCGTTCTTTGTGATCAAATTGTCTTGTTTTAAGCGAGAGAGGAGGGTTCAATTTATAACCCCTGTGAACATCAATCATATCCGCGCGGAGGTCCTTGTAAACGTGCAGTGCATTAAATGCTTTGCTCCGGGCTTTAAACGAGGAAGAATATTATTCAAAAATTTCCAGTTTGTTTTTCAACTTGCCTAATTCGGATTTTTCCAATTTCTTTTGCTTTTTGAGATTCTTTTCTTGGTTTAACTTTAAATGGCAATGCCCACTTTACCCTTGCTTTGTTAGAAAGGTTAGGGTTTGTTAGAAATGTTAGAAATGTTAAAACTCTCGTTAATTTTCTAACGAAAGTACTAACGGATCAAATTGGAGCACTTACGGTAGCCCCTCGGCGACGGCGCTTTCGAAGGAAGCGGGGTCGTCGATAAGAGTAAGGCTTCATATTTGGCGGGATGATCAGGTGATTGAGTGGCTGGACCTAATGATAGGCTACCTACGTATCCCTAGTGAGAATCAAGCCGGCCGTAGTTCGGGTCTTTCGACTATCTTTAGTCGTCGACCCTACTGTTTTAGGAAAGTCATCCTAAGATTTGACTATTTTGGGAAGTCACCCTATGGTCGACTATTTTTGGGAAGTCGCCCTATGATCATTGTTTTTGGGAAGTCACCCTTAGGTTTTGATTTGTTTTGGGAAGTCGCCCTATGATCTGTTTTTGGGAAGTCACCTAAGGTCGACTATTTTTGGGATGTCGCCCTGTGGTTTGACTATTTTTGGGAAGTCGCCCTGTGGTTTGACTATTTTTGGGAAGTCGCCCTAAGGTTTTGACTATTTTTGGGAAGTCGCCCTGTGGTTTGACTATTTTTGGGAAGTCGCCCTAAGGTTTTGACTGTTTTGGGGAAGTCGCCCTATGGTTTGACTATTTTTGGGAAGTCACCTAAGGGATGATTGCGATTTATCGCTTTCCTCGTGTTATGTGTGATAGCGTTTTAGGTGCCTCAAATCTTGATGATGGCGTCTTAGGTGCCTCGAACCTCGGTGATGGCGTCTCAGGTGCCTCGAACCTTGATGATGGCGTCTTAGGTGCCTCGAACCTTGATGATGGCGTCTTAGGTGCCTCGAACCTCGATGATGGCGTTTTAGGTGCCTCGAACCTTGATGATGGCGTCTTAGGTGCCTCGAACCTTGATGATGGCGTCTTAGGTGCCTCGAACCTTGATGATGGCATCTTAGGTGCCTTGAACCTTGATGATGGCGTCTCAGGTGCCTCGAACCTTGATGATGGCGTCTTAGGTGCCTCGAACCTCGATGATGGCATTTTAGGATAGATGGTCCTCTAGTGGACTTCATTTGAAGGGATCGGTTTTACGTCTGCTGCCGAAGGAAAGGATGACCGTGCTGGTCGAGTGGCTGGACCTAATGATAGGCTACCTACGTATCCTTAAGAGGGAATCAAGCCGGTCGTAGTTCGAAAATAGTGAGGATGGTCTTTGATGGTTTGACGGTATTTGAGGTTTGACTATTTTTTGGGAAGTCGCCCTAAGATTTGATGATAATGTTCTTTTAGAAAAGTAGTTGATTAAGATATGCTTTCATACGTCTTTGTGCTTACATGTAGGCGAGGCTACGGCTGATGTTGATGAAGAGTTGTTAGGTTGCCGTTCGTGGGACGGTTTCTGCGACGATTTCTTTGTCTTTGGAGGCATTTTGACTGAAGGAGGAGTTTGGTTGAGTCTGCATCTTCTTTGGTGATCGTCAAACTTGTAGAGGTTTTGAGCTTGTCTTCACATTGGGACTTCTTGCTTTTGAGAACTTGGTGTCTCTAATCGCATTGTATTTGAGAACTTGGCGTCACGACCGATTTGTATTTGAGAACTTGGCGTCCCTGACCGATTTGTATTGGAGAACTTGGCGTCTCTGACCGTACTGTATTTGAGACCTTGGTATCTTTGACCGATTTGCATTTTGAGAACTTGGCGTCTCCGACCGTACTGTATTGGAGAGTTTGGGGTCCCTGACTGATTTGTATTGGAGAGTTTGGGGTCCCTGACTGATTTGTATTGGAGGACTTGGCGTCCTTGACCGATTTGCATTTTGAGAACTTGGCGTCTCTGACCGATTTGTATTGGAGAACTTGGCGTCCTTGACCTGATTGTATTGGAGAGCTTGGCGTCTACGGCCGGATTGTATTGGAGAACTTGGCGTCTCGACCGATTGTATTGGAGAGCTTGGCGTCTCGGCAATTGTATTGGAGAGCTTGGCGTCACAACGATTGTAGAGCGGCTGGAGCGGTCTTCGTATGTTTGTGGATGTTGAGGAATTTGTTTTCATCCATTTGAGGTCGTCTTTGGTGAAGATCATCCTTGCCGAAAAGGGGATTACGTTTGAATTCCTGCATTTGTTAGTGAAGAGGAAGATGCATATATGGCATTCATGATGGCGGATGCATACATAGAACCAAAAATGATTATGAGATGATGCGTTTATTTGCTTTCGAAGATGCACTTGGCCTAAGCTTTTGGCGGGGAAATTACGATTTATGATTTTCAATCACTTAGGATTTTTCCTATTGATTCAAGTTTTGTGCATGCTACATGAGCCACAGGGAGATTTTTGTGGGGATGCATGGTGATGAGAGGGGATATATGTGTTGTTATTTGTTTGGGACAAGCTTTGAGTGGTGGGGTGATATCCTTTAGTCGCGGACTGAATTGCATGTTATTGATGAGGTCAATTTTGATCTTGGGATGAAGTTGGATTTGAACCCGGGTCTCGATTGAAATTTCTTTTCGAGTCTCGGACATTTGAAGGCGACGGCGACGGGCTCTAGAATCAAAGCATGTTGACATGAATGAACCCTCTTTTGCTTGGGTTAGTTGTGATTTGTGAAATGCGATATGAGGAGATTCCCAATTCTCAACTTTTGATGATGCGGGGAGTTGCCATATGCCAAGTTCTAAAGCTGAAACTCCAAGACGGTTGTTGAGGTGACCAGGACCTTTCTTCGAAGATAGGTGTGACTTGATAAAGCCCCATTCCATGGAAAAGACATGGCGAAAACCACGGAATCTTTCTCTGAATGATTTGATGAAGCCCCGGAGTTTGACAAAGCGTCACTACGAGAGGTCCGGTTAAAGGTTTGGTGACATGCGATGAAGTACCGAGCCAATCGATCAACGTGAGAGCCTTGAAGGTGAAGTTGTCATGAAGGGAGAAACCCATCTTTGATACCGACTATGAAACTAGAATCCTCTCTTCGAAGAGTGTCTTCCATATGGGAAGCTGTTAGCCATAGTGGCACTTGGCTTGTTCGTGGCTTCAATCATATTCACCCTACTTTTTTTTAGGGAATGGATTGTTGGTTGTATTGGGTCCTTAGGGTCCCCTTTTCGATCGGTTCTCACACTTTGCCCTTTTTCGGGAGTCGTGTTGGAGGTGGAAGAAACCCGGTATCCGTAAGCGGGTGCGACAACTCGGCTGGCGATTGTAAGCCCTCTCAAATTTAGCCCGGAATTGATCATTGCCCGTAGATCCGGATAGGGAAATTGCTAAGTGAGGCCCTCGAGATGTGGTTTCGGGCGTGAGCGAAAGATGTCTAGTTGTTCCTCTTCAAAAGGAGGAGTTGCCATCTTGCTTGTAAAAGTCCACGATGTTCTCGTCGGGGCCATTTGCATTGTTGTCTGCGAGTCAAATCTATTTGCTTCCCACTCCAAGTTAGCTAGTAATCTGGTCCCATGTAGCCACGGCCTCGGATTTTAAGCGGAAGAACCATTTTAGAGCCTTTGGACTTCAAAGAGAGGCGAAATAGTCGGCCAAGCTGCTGATTGGCGCCCCTTTTGACCTTCATTGCCAAGGTATACGTGTCCGAGATGGGTTTCGGGCATGCGGTGCCATCAAAGAGATCCAAATTAGGCATCACGAATTTGTGGGGAACAAAGGAGTCGGGTTCGTTGGTCGGAAGCGGACTTCTTAACGGTCAATTCGGCAATACGTGCTTTCATTTCCTTGTGTCGTTCCACGAACCAAGCCAAATGAGGGTCTTGTGGTGGAACCATGGCATTCAAACCGGCGGCGAGCTAGAGAGGAGCTACCGGCGGCGGACGAGGTGGAGGGAACGGCCGATCTGGGGACATAGGTGAAATCCTGTCCTTGGCCCGAATCACCGGGGAGCTTGAGTAGGACCACTGGGCAAAGGGATAGAACCTCGCGGCTTGTTGTTGATTTTCAACCGGCAAAGAGGGCGAAGCGATCTTGATGTAGGCTGGGTAACTCGGATTTCCGGAGTGAGGCCCATAAGTAGGCTTAAGTGCGGGCTGCTTGTCACGATTGTTGAATTGCATAGGCGAAGGTGCATGACCGGGGAGTGCTGCGGTCTGGTGATCCCGATAAAGCCAGGATGGAGGCTTGGTAACCCGTGAAGCTGAGTGAGGAATGGATTTGTGAAAATTTGTGTGAGGAGCGGGCGAGCTAGCGTCATTACGAGGAAGGGCTTATTGCCACTAGACAGGCTGTGGAAGCATTCCAAGCTATTCTTTGCGGAGGCCACGATAGATTGGTTCCAAGGCGAGGTGGGATTCCAATTTCTTTGTGGTATTCAGAGGTAACCCCAACCATGAGAAGACATTCCGTGCGATTTTGCCCCCGGCGAGGAGCTGTGGTGATCGGTCACGTTAGGCTGCATGGGTCCGATGAGTACGTATTTGGGAGTTTCTTTGTCCGTTGAGACGGTCATGAAGGGATCTTATGAGGCTTGTGCGGTGCGGGGATTGGATATCTTGGCTGAGTTCTTTGTCGAGGCATTTCAAGCGATGGCGAGAAGCTCTGGCGATGCATGCCCGAGCTGAGGCATACCAAAGCTATTTGTGACATACCAAGGCTGACCAGGCTTGCTTTGAGGCATACCATGCGCCCAAATCGGACCTGAAGTCAATTTGTTTCCCCAAGCAGGCATCCCAGGTGAGCTGTGAATGTATATCAAACCAGAGGTGAAAGGATGGGCGATTCGCGAGTTGAGAAGAGTGTGAGGAAGGTGGTGGTAGTACGTACGGCCAAGATAGGGATGGGGATCCTTTTCCTCTTCTACCGTGAAAGTTCCATCGGGGTTGAGGGCAATCGTCAAACCAAAATTCTGACATCTTCCAAGGACGAACATCGAAACCTCATTACGATTGGCACAAGGAGTTTTATGGACTCGGGTTCCAATATTAGTCATAGGAATATGATGAATTTCTGGTCTTGGTTAAAATTCCGTCCTCGTCCTTGGACATCAAAGAAGCGCACTTGACTAGCCCATGACCAACATGGCGATCAAATCTCATCTTGCTTGGTGGAGCCTTGGTACGAAGAGATGTATTTGCGAAGTCTTGATTCGGAAGAAGTGACTTGGCAAAGCCTCGGTCTCATGTTGTGAATCGACACAATTAGAGAGGCTTCAACTTTGGTAGGCCTTTGCGGGCGTGCGAACAGAGACCCAACCCATCTTGTAGCAAAGTGAAGAACCAACGTTCTTGAATTATCATGTAGCAAAGAGGCAACCCATCCTTCTATATTTACTTTATTATTTTCTTTATTCAATTAGTCAACCGAAAGAAAAGACAATTTAGAAATGTATACTGCGGGCGTATTTTCGAAAAGTGGGGACGAATCCCGATTTGTATTATTTGATGGCCTCATTTGTGAAGGCACAAAAGAACTCGCTTTGGGTTTGATTCTTTTGAGAGAGCATAAGAATAGAAAGGTTTGTAAAAGTGTATGGAAGCCCCTGGCGACGGAAAATTAGTGTTTAGCTCTATTTTTCCTATAATGTAGAAAAAGAAGACTTGTCGAGACATGCGAAAACATGTTTTATTCAAAATGATCACAAGATTGCTTAAAACCCTTTATTAATGTTCGGGTTATTCAACCCCTAATCTCGATATGAACAAACATTTTGATTAATCATGAGGAGAAAGTCAGCGATACCAAGAGTCGAAGTTGGCGAATGGTGAAAGGGATCGTGTATAGGAGAGGCTATTGGTGAGGCCGGATTTTACGGGATTTGAATGTGTTTATGACCGGACCATTTACGGTTGCCTACGTTCCCCTCATTGTGAGGAGCTCGGGTCGCCGTAGTTCGGGCTGAGCGTGTTTGGCTTTAGAAAAGGGGTATGAACATTTGTGGTACTTTTGGTGAAAAGGCTCGGATAGGAAGTTTGGATGATAAGGTGCGGGCCTTGAGGTGATTCCTTGACAAGTCATTTTGAGCGATTCCGTTGCTTCTTGATCGTCGTCCTTCATCGGGGAGAAAGATTTTGGATGCGGCTTAAGGAGCTTATGATATGTTTTGCCGTTGCTTTAAGCTTGCTCCCTTGTTGTCGACAACTTCCGTTCTTCGGGCTTTAATTTTGCCCATATGTCAAACCTTCGATCGGCGGTGCTAGGTCACTTGGCCTCATTTTTTTTTGAAGCTTTTGTTTTTTTTTTTTAAGCTTTTTTTGAAGCTTTTTTTTTTTTTTTGGAGCTTTTGTTTTTTTTTTAAGCTTTTTTTTTTTGAAGCTTTTGTTTTTTTTTTGAAGCTTTTGTTTTTTTTTTTTTGAAGCTTTTGTTTTTTTGAGCACCGAGGACGAAGGCAAGCTTCTACTTGAACTTTCTTGATGCATGGGGCGGAGGCAAGCCCCTGTTTTTTTTTCGATATGGGGTCGATCTCCGTCTTTGAGTGACCTTTTGTTGTCCCTTGATGTTGCCGCCTTCGTTGACTTGATCAAGGTGATGATGGGGATATGTTTTGGAAAGTGTATGGCTTGATGGAGGCCTTTGTGAGGTGAGGAAAGTGTATAGGGAGGGCATTAGTTGACTTTCTCGCACCAATTAATTAAAATCTTAATCATTTCCGAGAGATTATTTGTTGAGCGATGCAGTGATCATTTAAAATAAAACCATTTCATTAAATGTAATGTAGGTGTGCAAATAATGTCTCAAGTCTAGCGAGAAAAGAAAAAGACTCTTTTATAGAAAACTTAAGATTAACTACAATGTCCAAGGAGGACTTGATTGAACGAAGAAAGTACTAGAACCTACGAAGGTTGACTAAAAAGCATTTTAATATTAAAGGATGGGTAGCCCCTAGTCTAGCTACTCTTTGTTGTTGGGTGCCAAGGCAGCTTGAGCTTTCCATCTTTACGTTAACTTGATTCCATTCTTTTGCCGGACCGAGGCGGTGATCGGTTACGTGCCCATGAATCTTGGTGGGAGTGGAGGAGTTTGAGGCCATGGAGCAGTTGGGGCGAGCACAAGTTGTCCAAAGAAACGGGTCGGAAAAGTCACGGGGACGAACTTTGTCGGCGAGGCATATTGATGGAAGGAAGTGAACTGAGAGGACCTTGAGGGTATTGGGCTCTGTTTGGGAGGATTCGGCGATGCGTTGGTTGTTTTGAGTGAAAGGGGTGATACTAGGCGGTGTGTCTTCGGGCCTTTCTCAAGCTTGGAGCGGCATTAGACAAGTGTGCTCTGGGCGGGTTGTCCTATCGGATTCTCTCACTTCGGGCACTTGAATTTTGCGCGACGAGAATCATTTCTTTGCACAGTTCGACATCTTGGGTCAAAGGAGTGCTAGTACTTATCATAAGATCAAGCTTCTCCTGCATTTGTTTCACTTGCTCTATCAATATTGCCACATGGGGATCAACGGGAACATTCGAGTTCTTGGAACTCGCAACAAGACTCTTATCGGCGAGAGGAAACACGGCCGCGGTGGTGGCCCGAGCGGGTGAATTCACTAAGTCCGGTAGATGACAACGGAAAACTTGTGGCATCCGGATTTTCTTTTAGCAACTCATGATCGCATTCGGGTGGGTGTAGAGGCTTGAGAACATAGCCACATAGCTCAAGCGATTATGTGAAGGCTGGAGCATAAGCTGGCGAGTATTCTTTGAAATTGAGGAGCAGGTGTGATGGAGCCCAACTCGTTACGAGGAGGCGAGGCGATGGAGCCCTAATGGCACGAGTCTTTGGAAAGAGTGAAGAGGAATTGTCCTTGGCAAGGGATCATATGTGGATGGAGGGAGGTGTTGGCCGTGGGATGGAGAGTTATAGGATGAAGGGGCTGAAATCCTTTGTTTACGAAGTCTCATCTTCGACCATGACCGAGGAACCATTCGCCTCAGCATTACACGAACTCCATGGCGGCGGAGAGCATTGATGAGCGAGGTCGTTGTTCTTCATGAATCTTATGGGCGTTTTCCAAAGCCGGGACTAACTCTTCCTTCTAATCATCGGATTTCTTGTATCCTTGCGCTACGCCAAATCTGCCATCGGATCATTATCATCCCATTTAACCTTGGCGTCGGTCGTGAACTTATCGGAGGGCGAGAGTTCAAAGCATTTCACCAAATCCGGCTTTGCCATGGCCACATGCTTGTTGCGGTCAAACCATCCATTCTCAACATTTGTTGCGACTAAATCATACGGCTTGTCGAGTACATTGAATTCACGAGTTTGAATCATAAAATTCAATCATGTTTACATTCGCGTTGTTTGGGAAATGATCATTGGCGGGGTTGAGATCATGAGGCGCTCGAGTTTGCCCTTCTTAATTAATCCCTGAGATCGCCTTTCTCAAAGGCATGTACGGTTGTCGGTCGTATGACCGTGATGCTGATGGAAAGCACAATGCTTAGTGGTGTCAAAAGGGATTTTGGGATCCTTGGGGCGATAGTTTCTCATGGGTTCGAGGAGACCACTGCTCTAGCAAGCTATTTAAAACTTTGCTTAAGGGAACACCCAAATCCTCGGGATTCGAGATTTGGTCATTGACTTGGTCACCATTACGAACGGGGTTTGCCGGTTTTGGTCCATTGGGGCGCTCGAAGCTTGCCCGTTTCGATTAACCTTTGAACCGCTCTCTTCAAGACTATGCGGTTGTCGGTCGTGTGGCCATAATGATCATGGAAGGCGCGGTGCTTACTCATGTCGAGAGGTGCATTTGAGCTCCTTGGATGGTAGTCCTTGAGAGGCTCCAAAGGCCTACCCTTACTAAGCCCTTGAAAATTAAGCCCATGGGCATCCCAAGATCATCAAAAGCGTTCTCGTTGCCTTAAAGGACCACCATTTCTTGGTTGCTTTTGGGGGCCGTCAATTGTACACAATGCCTTCTTTCCTTTACCGGATGTCGGAGCCGTGTTGGAAGGGTAAGGTTTATAGCGGCGAGACATGTTCGGACTCGTAGTCTTTTCCCGTGCACGAACCCTTTTGATGTAATCATCAATGTAATCGTCGAGATTCGACCTTTTGTAAACTTCATTCGTGTCGGATACACAAGATTGATATGGTGAGATGGCCCGAGTCGAGCGATCGTCGATACTCTCGTTGCTAGGCTTTTCTTGTACCTTCTTAATTGGTTCTACCAATAATCCATTGGACGAGTCAATAGGAACATTAGGATTGCATGACCCCGCCACAAGATTGGCATTAGCAAACGAAACCACGGTAGGAAGTACTGCGGTGGGAGGAATGACGATCCCGAGCATTAAAAGCGTGACCGTAATCTTCCTCATAAGGCACAGGCGATTGCCGAAGATGAAGATATATGGCTCGTAATGGGTGGATACCGGGGAGCGATGAGTGCGGATCCGGAAAGGCTGCTGAAAACATGAGGTTTGAGGCATCGTAACTTGGTAGGATTGAATGTGTCTTGACCTTGCTTGAGAACATGGCTGCAAGGGAAATGTGTATCGTACTTGATGAGCGGGAGCGGCTTGCGTAACGGCCGGGTGGAGAATTTGATGAGGAGCATTTGACCTTGTCGGACTTCCCAACCGGAGGGGCGGAGTAGAGCACGATGAAGTGGTGATAAAAGCACAGTGGCCCACGTGATCTTGCGGTATCATAGGGGCCGGTGTGCTTTGAGAATTGGAGGAAGCAAGGCGGCCCCCTCGAACCATGGAGCACGAGAAGCTTGAGCTTGTCCCATTCCGAGATGGTGACCCGAGCGGGACGATGCGGTGAAGTAGTAAGCGGCCCCTTCAGTGATGACCCGAACCGGGCTGATGTTGTGAAGTAGTGGCGGCCCCTTCCAGTGCGGGCGAAAGCCAGCGGCTCAATCTGGTGGTGAGACACGAGAGGCACCGAGGGCGGGTTGACCTAGATCGGACTGTCGAGGAGTATCGAGCGATGAGGCTGAGATGTCTTGAACCGACCAATTCAGTTGATGACCGGGACGGGCCCGAGGTTTTGGAGTAGCGGCCGACCCATTCCAAGGCGATTGAAACCCAAAGGTGGCAGGAGGTGCGGGGAAGTTGACCAAGATCGATACGATGAGGCCGAGAGGCGGGGGTGAGTGATAGGCTTGGGGATGCTTGGCCCATTAGTAGTTCCACACGAAAGGGGACGGGGCATTTGATGGTAGTTGGCATGCAGGGAGGGTAATTAGCTCCAATCTTCGCATCAATCGTAAAGGTTCCATTAGGGTGGTGAACAATTGCTAGCCCACAGGTTACGATACTTTCCAATAGCGGGCGATGCGAGCCTCTTGATTTTGTCTTATACATTCCAACATCGATTCCACTTGTTCGGCATTTGCGGATTTTCGGGGTGTGGAGTTGTACGTCCCCCACCGTTCTCCTCTGAGTTGGTCATTACGAAACTTTGAGTTGAAGCGAAGGAGGAAACCGATGAAGTATCGACTTCGGAATGGCGAGGCTGAACAAACGATGACCCGGGGTCTCGATCCAAACTTTGCTTCTTGTGGAAGGCACTGAAGGGTGTGGTTCGGACTCGGGAAGCGAAACGAGGTTGGTGTTTGGGCTTAGGGCTCATGCAACATGCGATTATTTGTTCTTGTTTACTTAAAACATGTTTTATTAACCTAATCGGTTGGAAAAGATTGCTCTTCTTTTCGCGAACTACTGCGATTCTGGATCGGTGGGCCCCGTCACTACGTCTATAAGCCCCTCGTATTCCACACGTATTTCGACCTCCCGGGGTGGGCGGCCCGGGCGAGGGTCCTATAGGGCAAGCGGGTCCCACCGACCGAAAGAAAAACGATCCTAAAAGTCGGCGGGTAATCGAGTCTTAACGAGCATTCGATGTAAATTACGGACAAGGCGACGTCAAAAGTCAAGATCATGTCAGGGGCTCGACGAAAAGTCGGCATGATTTGGGTGATAAGCGTCCACAATTGATCTTGACTTGTCGTCGGTTAAGCCGTAATTAGGCATGGAATAATCATTAATCCTTGATGACTCGGTGTCAATCTTTGGGAGTCAATGTATAATTTGTGCCGGATCGAGCCGAAGTCAAGGCGCCGGTCAATATCTTGGTCAAAGTCTGCGGCGGAAAACCGGCAGAACTTCGGCGATTAGGGTCCCGAAAGATATTGAGTCGGTATGCCGACAAAGGCTTGAAAGGAAAGGTCTATACACGAGACGGGGCATGACACGGACCCGGACTAAAAACCAACCGGGTCTCGGACAAAGTGTGTCACGGACAAGTGCATGAGTCGACACGAGGCTCCGTGGGATGTTTGGGTAGTCCTGTGCTCATCAGAGGCGTAATAAGACCAAACGGACCGCGACAAGGATTTCCGGGTTAGGGACGTAGTGTGCGGTGTACGGTCACGTGCGCGTAGTGTGCAAGCAGTCTATATTCTTTTTCTGAGTAAAATAGAAAATTTTTTTATGTGTCTTAAAAATATGATGCATGATTTTTTTTTTTTTTGAAAATTTTCTTTTTTTTTTTTGAATTTTTTTTTTGAAATTTAATGAACACATAAGCACGTAAGCACGAAAATTCCGACAGTTAGGGACATTATTCCGACAGTCAAAATTTTGACTTTCTTCGAGGCGGCCAAAACAACACGAAAGCGTGCAAAAATCAACACACACACAAAAAATGATTTTCAAAGCGGGACGGAAGCTTGACCCTCAAAAGCTTTTTTTTTTAAAACGGTGATACCGGTACGTGGGATTGTTAAACCACAATTTATCCCGACTCGTGTTAGGAGGCGATAACGGGAAGTTTAATGGTTTCCACCAATATACCAAGTATCATTTTTTTTTTAGAAAAGCTTAAATCCCAGCGGAGTCGCCCTTTGTGTGTGATTGTATCCAGAAAATTTTCCCATTTTTGTTTGAAAAAATCAACGAAACGGAGTCGCCACGCCATTTTTGTTTTAAGGGCCAAAACTTTGAAAAAAGCCCGAGATCAGAGATTTAGGTTCGGAGGTCATGTTACGCGTCGGGAAGGACGTTAGTGTGCACCGGAGCGCCTCGTAAAAACGAGTCTTCCAAACATTTGAAAATCCTTTGTGTGTGTGTGTGTGTGTGTGTGTGTGTGCTTTGACCAAAATGAGTTGAAACTGAGAAAAACAAAAATAGGGAACTCTTTATAAGACTTTGAACAATCCCCAAGATTTTTGGTATGATTTTTGGGTTGAGTCTTGGCACTCAAAAGATTTTGGGAGTTGAAAAGCAATTCTGCCAGAATGAAAAAGGCAGTTGACCCTTGACTTTGAAATGGACTTAAAGGGTCTTCAAAACCTCAGAATCTGGGGAAAGTCCGAGAATGAAAGTTGCTTAAAACACCCTTAAATAAGATTTCTGCAAAGGAACTTTCCATTTTGGAAGTAGATTTGAGGGGTCAAAACCTTCTGGAAATCTCAGATGTGAAATCTGGATTTCCAGAAGCTGATGAACTAGCCTCTAAGAGAAAAATTGAAAAGAGGAGTTTTACTCACGCAAAAAATAAAGTAAAAATATGTCTGGAAAGATCTGGATGTTGGCTACAAAAAGTATTTTGTAGTCGACACCAAATTCCAAGTTTATCTGTGTCCAAGAATTAAGACAATGGACTGAGGTCTGGTAAAATTGCTACTGGACAGCAACTTCTCAAGAGAAAATATGATTTTAAGGGGGGTTTTGCATCCATGCTTGTCCCCATTTCCCTAGGTTTTGGTTAGTGATCACTAGACATTTTAGTGGTGAATCAACTATACCAAACCATCCTTGGGGTACATTAGGACTAAGCATTTCATTTGCTTGGGAAGGGGATTTTATCCTTTGAAAATGAGATTTTATGCTTGAAAATGGTTTTTAGGGTTTTGAAAATGAGTTTTCTTTGTAAGAAAGTAAGAAAACTTGAAAATAATTTTGATCTTTGTAGAAGATCATCCATGGAGATGGTCTTCCATGGTGATCTTCTTAGATCTAGAGCAAGAAGATGAAAGAACTACATTTTGTAGTTTGAAGATGCATGCATGGTTGAGATTTAGGGTTAGGAGAAGGAGGGTTTACCAATCTTCCTTGTGTTCTTGAGTGTTTGGCTTGAGTGTATGAGTGTTTAGGGCTTTAATATGAGAGTGAGTGGATGAGTATGAGTTGGGAAAGATTGGAGAGAAAATGGTGACAATTCAAGTGAATTCTCACTGTTTTCTCTCTATATTTCGCCAGAGGTTCGGTGCAAAATGTGTTGTTTTTTTTTTTTTTTGTGACTGGAGGGCTCAATTTATAGCCCTCTGGAAATTGCAAAGATGTCCGCGCGGATAAACCCTGCAGCGTGCACTGTTCATTAAATGCAGCTCCAGCTTTGGACACAAGGAATAAAATTCAAAAATCTCAGCAGAAAATGTTTTTCAACTTGCTGTTTCGGGATTTTCTTAATTCTTTTGCTTTTTGAGATTCCTTGGAAGGTTTAACTCTAAATAGCAATGCCCATTTTACCCTTACTTTGTTAGAAAAGTTAGGATTGTTAGGAATTGTTAGAAATGTTATAACTTTCGTTAATTTTCTAACGAAAATTCTAACAAGCTCAAATTGGAGCACTTACACCCACATGTCGAAAGGCCAAGTCGGCACGATGGGAGTCTGCTCAGATGCGGGCTGGCGGGGAATGTTGCCAAATCTTTGGCATTTTTCGCATCTCTTTACATATATATCGGCATCCTTTCTCAGGCTCGGCCAATAATATCCATGAAACAAAACTTTATCTGCCAGAGTTCTCGCCCCAGGATGACCGCCGCACACACCCTCATGAATTTCAAACAGCACCTTCTGCACCAAATTTGGTTCAACACATCTCAACAAAGGTTTCGAGAAGGATTTTCGGTATAGCACGCCATCTTGCACTGTAAACCGCGGGGAAGTTACTTTCACCAATCTCGCTCTTTCTTCGTCCTGCGGCAACTCTTCTTTTTCTAAAAAATCTTTCATCTCGCTTACCCAATTCTTCTCGATCTCGACAATCTCCGAAATAATTGGTCTATCAATTGTCGGCATCTCCACAAATTCGATCAAAGGCCCCCCAACCGAGCTTTGCTCCTCGGATCCCGCCGATCTGCTCAACTCGTCAGCCCGCAAATTCTCAGTACGGTCAATCTGTATCAACTCCCAAAATTCAAATTCTTTCAACACCTTTCTCGCCAAATTGCAATACTTCATCAACACAGAGTTCATAACTCCATATTCGCCCTTTACTTGGTTAACAATCAGCTGGGAATCAGAATGGATCACGACCTTAGTTAGCCCAATGTCTCTTGCTAACTCAATTCCCGCAATGAGTGCCTCATATTCAGCCTGATTGTTGGAGACATTAAACTTAAACCGTAGCGCCTTCTCATACTTAACCTCCCCATCTGGCGAGACGATAGTGATTCCCGCCCCACCTTTATCTTTGGACGACGAACCGTCAACATGCAAGATCCAACAATCATTGGGCCTTTCCCTCTCCTCAATGACACTGGGTGCGATTTTCCTTGCTGCTCTCTTCGCAATTGCATCTTCCATCAGCTCGGCATGGGATCTCGAAAAGGATGTTTCCACAATAAAATCAGCCAATGCCTGCGCCTTGATAGCCCGACGGGATTCATATCTTAAATCAAACTCAGTTAGCTCAATTGACCATTTCAGCAACCTTCCTGCGGCATCTGGTTGTTGCAAATTTTTTCTCATCGGGGCATCACTCAATACGACAATGGTGTGAGCGACAAAGTAAGCTCGCAATTTTCGCGCGGCAACCACCAAAGCGTATGCCAACTTTTCGGCATTAAAGTACCTTGATTCAATCTCGCTTAATGCTTTCGAAACATAATATATCGGCCTTTGAGCACCCTTCTCCTCTCTTACCAGTACTGCAGCTACGGCATAGTCTGAAGCCGCCAGATAAATAAACAGCTCTTCTCCTTCAACGGGACTGCACAACAGTGGCGGCTTTCCCAAATAAACTTTCATTTGCTCGAAGGCGGCGTCACATTCATCATCCCAAACAAAAGTCTTTACTCCCTTCAAAACTTTGAAAAACGGCAAACATTTTTCCGCCAACCTCGAAATGAATCTTCCCAAAGCTATGATCCTCCCATTCAACCTCTGAATCTAGCGAATTGTCTTGGGAGGCGACATATCCAACAATGCCTGGATCTTCTCCGGGTTAGCCTCAATCCTGCGCCGGTTTACCAAGAAACCCAAAAACTTTCCCGCCGTTACCCCAAACGTGCACTTACTAGGGTTCAACTTCATCGAATTTCTTCTCAAGTTTTCAAATGTTTCTGCGAGATCCAAGACATGGTCATTCTCTCTTGTATTTATTACCATATCGTCAATGTAAGCCTCCAAATTTTGCCCAATCTGTGACTTGAAAACTTCATTCACCATTCTTTGGTATGTCGCCCCAGCATTCTTTAACCCAAACGGCATCATCTTATAACAAAAATTTCCCTTCGGCGTCCGGAAAGCCGTTTTTGCTTTATCTTCCTCTGCCATTTTAATTTGATGGTAACCAGAGTACGCATCAATGAAACTAAAAACTCGGTGGCCGGCAATTGAATCAACTAACTTGTCAATCTTGGGGAGCGGGTAGCAATCCTTCGGGCAGGCGGTATTCAGATCCGTGAAATCTATGCACATCCTCCATTTCTTGTTCGATTTCAAGACCATGACTGGGCAGGCTAGCCATACGGGATACTGGATCTTCTCTATGATTCCCGCCTTCAAAAGCTTGTCGACCTCCTCCAACACTGCCTTTTCCTTTTTTGGCGACAAGTGCCTGACCTTCTGCTTAAATGGCTCAATGTTTGGGTCAGCATTCAGGCAATGCATGGCGACATTCTCGTCAATGCCCCTCATATCTTCTGGTCGCCATGCGAACACATCCAAATTCTCCTTCAAAAACTCAACCAAACGTTCTCGCTCATCTCTGAATAGCTGCTTTCCAATCTTAACCTTTTGTTCCGGGAAATAACAATTGATTTCAATTTCTTCCAACTCTTCATCTGCCTGTATATCAGGTTCATCCCGCGTCTGCAAAGTTTCAACTTCAATCCTTTTTCGCTTCTTACTAACATGATCCTTGGCTGGAACCTGCTTCCTGGGATCAACAAACTCACTTCCTGTAGGTCGCCCATCGGGATACTCTACTTCAATCATTTCACAATCCTCCTCAGATTCATTATCAACAATTTCTTCAAACACAATCTCCTCTATTCTTGGCTCACCCATTTGAACAAACTGAACCACCCTTGCATAGCTCCAGCTTGGCGTCACATTCATAACTTCCACACCCAAATTAATATCGCCCGCAACATCTCGTTCAATGCTTCCGCGCTCAAGTTCACGCAAATCAACCTCCTCACTTTCTCGCACATTTCCTGAATTATCCAATACGGATTCAGATACTTCGCCCGCCACCTCGACAATCCCAAATCCTATAGTATTTGGGGTTTCGCTCGCCCCCGCAATAACCATTGCAGTGCCATTTTTCATACTCTCAGTCACCACCCATTCATTCTCGGAATCCGCCTCCTCAATCACGTTTATCCTCAATTGGCGAGAATCGGCATTCGTTGTCAACGAACTGGTAGACGCCCCCTTGGCCTTCATCATTTCCTTCTTCTTTCTTGCCACCGTAATAGCCTCGCTCATTAAGCAACCCACACCCCTAGAAGTTGGAAATTTCACCCTCTGATGTGGGATGGATATTACCATCTCGAAACTCTGCATGAACGGGATCCCAACAATTGCATTATATGCAGAAACCAAATCAATCACCATGAACTCAATATTCTCGCTTCTTGTCATTTCTCCCTCACCAATCTCTACCTCCAACATGATTGTTCCTTTCACTTTCACCGCATGATTCGTAAATCCCTCCAAGAATCCCTTGTAAGGTACCAAGTTGGCATCAGTGTAATTCATCCTCTTAAAGGCATCATAATACAAAACATTTCTGCTGGCTCCCGAATCCACCATCACCCTTTGAACCACGTTATTTCCCGGACAGATAGTTATTATCACTGGCTGGCTCCCATGATTCTTTGTCGCAGCCAATTCGCTTATGGAAAAACTGATCACCCTATCTTCGCTGGCGACAAACTTAGGAATATCGAAACTGTGCGACAACATCATAATTTGATTATCCAATTGAGCCACGCTGGGTAATGGATCCTGAATAACATCAACCACATTTCGCTCCCGAGCTCTTTCCTGCTTATCCCCTTCATCCCGCCGACCATCTCGCTCTAAATACTGCTTGAACCTGCCCTTATTGATTTCCCCCTGGATTACCCTTCTCAAATTGTAGCAATCTTCCGTCACATGACCCTTGTCCTTGTGATAATCACAGTAACTGCTTTGATCTCTGGCCATATAAGTTCCTTCCTCAATGGGATACGGTGCGGGCAGATCCTCCTTCCTCAAAATCTCGGTTATGGTGGTATTCAACCTGTCGTACTTGAAAGCTCTTCTCTGATTCTGACCACCACCACGGTTTGTTCCACTGCCCCCAGCTCTATTCCCGCTGCGGCCTCCTTGTCCACCCTTGTTTTCATCTTTCACCACCTCGATTCTCTCCTTAACTCTCTTCTTTCCAGAACCGGTTGCCACCGGGGCGACTTCTACCACTGCTTCTTTTCCGCCGCTACAAAATGCTCTTACCCTCTCATATAACTCGCCCGTTGTCTTGGGCAACCTCATACAAAATTCCCGTTTGAAGTGTCCGGGCAGCAATCCCGAATTAAATAACATGATGATCTCGCCCTGGCTGACATCAGCAATCCGATTTGCAACTCCCATAAATCTGTCAGTAAAAGCCGCAATATCTTCCCCTTCATCCTGCTTTAAGCTACACAATTCGGTTTTTTGAGCAGGCTGAGCTCCTGACCCGCTGAATCTCGCTAGAAACTTAGCCTTAAGATCCTGATATCCGAGAACAGATTCCGCCGGCTGGGCCTGTAGCGTTGTGAGAAAGAATTTTATCTTTTAGAGTCGCCACCTATGTTATTCGATTGGAAACATAGGAAAACCGTTTTGGAAAGAGATTTAAGTTCGGGGCTTAGGTTATGGAATGGGTAGGTCGAGGAGCATCCATTCCACCCGATCCGAAGATCGGTCTTGCTAAAGAAAAGAGAGATTTTCAATATTTAAAATATATATAATTAAAGAAAACAAATAAACCCTAATCAATTTCTTGATTAGGAATGTCGGATTGTATGCTTCGAGATCGCCTTCATCGATTGAAGGGACTCTAGGCCAATCCTTTTGATGGGATTACACCACTCTAAAAATCAATAGAGAGATTGAGAAGAAGAAGAGTAAAAAATAGAGGAGTTTACCTTGTGTTTAGGGAGTAATTGATTTAGAACGTGGTTCTAAGATGGATTCTTGATCGGGAAGTGATTTGGGCAGAGTTTTGACTCAATATGAGAGTCAAGTCTTGATGCGGACAGAGCTTTGCCTTGATGCTAGGCTTGAGCCTTGATGTTCGTCAATCAACGTGGTTGAAGGACGAAATTAGGAGTTGTTTGTGAGTGATTTGAAGGAGTCTTTCGTGGAAAGAAACCAACAAATTGTGTGTGTTGTGTGAAATTCTGGACCTTTGAAACAGTGGAAGTCACCAAGTATTTATAGGGGTTTAAGAGGTAGAGGTGGAGAGGTAAAACACTCCTAGGAAGCTTCCAACTCAATTCGATTGGAGAACCGGATTAGATGAGGTTTATCAAGAAAGGAGGTTGAAACGGAGAAGGAGAGTGATTTACGCACATCTGTCGAGGGATATCTCGCGCGAGATATGATATCTCGTGCGAGATATCTAGTACGATGACTATTTTGTCCTCTTCGCTTATTCCGTTAGTCGGTTAGGTCCAAAACTAACGAGGTTAGTTAGAAACTTAACGAAACATGACGAAACCGATACGCTTTCATCAAAACATAAAAGAGAGACTAAGAGTAGTGTAATCATGATTTATTGGTTCGTAATGGGGTGTCTACAGAGCCCCTCGGCCAGTGTCTTATGAAAGAAGAAGTGTCGTCGATAGAAAAGACATCATTCTGAACATTGGGATGGTCGTGCCGCACGGCTGCCTACGTATCTCTAAGAGAGAATCAGACCAAACGTAGTTCGACTCCAAAACACTAAAAAGGCTATTTTAGGTATTTTGAAAAGCATTTTTGAAAATCGAAAAGGGATTTTTTTTTTAAAAGGTAAAATCATACTGAGGAATCAAAAGACTTGACCCAATTCTGAAGATACCCATTTGTTGATGAAGTTGTTGAAGTGTGCCGCCCGAGGTTACTGACGTTCCCGTTGTTGTTGCCGAGGTCGCGGACTTGAAGTTTGCTGCCGTCACAGACTTTGAAGTTGTCGCCGAGGTCACGGACTTGAAGTTTGCTGCCGTCACAGACTTTGAAGTTGTCGCCGAGGTCACGGACTTGAAGTTTGCTGCCGTCACAGTCTTTGCTGATGTCGCCGAGATCACGGACTTGGAGTTGTCGGTTGAGATGGAGGTTCCGTCGGCCCCTGTAATGCAAGGATATATGCATGCTGGTCTCGGATGGACCCGAATGATTCTTACCTTTCTGTACCTGTCAGCACATAAAGACCCCAAGTAGATTTTTTTTCATATTTTAGTTGTTTAACTAGACTTACGTGGTAGTGCTCACGTCTGTTCGTGTAAATGGCCGATCGGACATTTTGGTGGTGAGTTTATGTATGAGTGTATGGTATACGGACATGTAGGGACATGTGTATGGATTTGTATTTGAGAGGGGTGAAATATATGAGTGAACTTGTGTTTGACAAGTTGGGACCAAATCAGGTTTATGCAGAATCTGTTGCTAGTCAGCGAGGCTGAATTGTTGTAGAATTTCATTCGATGAGTATCCTTGTGTGAACACATCTAGGTCTGTTGCGAATTTTCATTCTTAATTCTCCTTTGAATCGTGTCTCTAGGAGGCAAACGACTACAAATCTGTCGACTGTCGTAATGGCTTTATGTCCAAGGCCCTTTGGTGTCTTAAGCCCCAAGTTGCTTGCAAGCAGTAGGTGTCTCTGTGAACAGGCATGTGAAGCTGCTCTCTTTGATTTGAAGGTGATCGAAGAAGACTCTCCTTGTTGATTTGATTTGAAGAAGATCGAATGACGCTCGATGAAGAAGGCTGAAGAATACTCTCCCTTTGTCCTTTGATTTTTTTTTCTTAGTGCGCACCCTGGTTTTTGCCTAGACCGCCCTTTCGGGTTTTCAATCTAGCGGGCATCTCTTTTGCGTCTTTTTTTTTCATTTTTCTTTGATAGTATGTAACTCGAAGAGAACTCAGAGAGAGAAAATCTTATTGACGAGAGAAATGAGATCTCAAGCTAGTTTAGGAGAGACGGACTCTATTCATTGGAAGGTGATCCAAGCATTGACTTTTTGGAGAAGTGTATTCTCTAATGATGAGAGTGAGAAGCAAAGAGGAAAGCCCCTAATGTAGATTTGATTGTTTTGAAGAGTTGAAATAGAGGTTGACTGGGGGAGGAAAGGATGGGAAGCCCCAGTTTTGATGCTTGGATTTCAAGAGTGTGTATGAGAGTGGCTAACAGGAAGCCCCTATACTCAACAAAGAACGCTACATGGCTCAAAGGTCTAGAAAAGTTGTTCTACTTCTAATGGACCTTGCTTCATCTAGAAATTTCTAAACAAGATTGAGGAGAAAGCCAATCATTAGTATGACTTAAGGGTAAACATTTTTCTTGATACTGAAAGTCTTCTTCACTTGATGTAGGAGGATTTTGAGGAATCCTCTTTTCTTTTGTTGGTATCACTTGACTCCTCTTCTTTGTGGGAGAGTCCTTCTTGCCTTTGTTGAAATTCCATCCTTGTTGTGGGGCGATGAAGGCTTGAGAGTTTTTTTTTTTTTTTTTTTTTTTTTATGCTCTATTTTTTTGCCTAGGACGATTTGAGGAGTTTCGTCCTAGCGAGCTTTTTATTTATTTTTGTACTCTCAAAGCCTTGAGTTGAGTAGCCCCACTCTTCTTGGGATGAATGTTGACAGCAGCACCTTTGGCTTTCTTCGCTTGTTGATCTTTAACTTTCAGTAGGGGTAATGTTTAACCCTTAAGCCTCCTAATGATAACTTGCTTCTTAAAGTCACTTAGAAGTTTCTATTTTTGTGATGATTTAGGGAATGGAAGGTCCATTATTTTGCATGAGTTGAATGATATTCATGAGGTAGAACAACTTTAGGGAAAGTGTTTAGGAAAAGAAATTACTTTAATTTATTGAGAAATTTAAGAACAGACTCGATAGTTTAGAAGACACAAACTAGAGGAGGTGAGGAGTACTAGAAAGACAGAACGACTCTTCGAGTTCATACTTGGAAATTTAAAACCTAATCTACTTCTATCAAAGGAGAAAGGGAGAGGATAGTGGTAGCCCCAAAGTGGTAAGTTTAGATTTCTTCTTGGAGCTTCATCTTCTTCATGGATTGCGAGGGAGAGGATTGATGATGACGTTGGGACGTTCTAGATCTCCATTATCAAAGAGGTCTTGTATGATGTCCTTCAAGTGGTGGCAGGAGTTGGTGTCATGGCCGGTGAAGTTGTGGTACTTGCAGAATAAGTGATGAGCATGATTCGGACCCATATCCTTCGGAGGACCACCTTCCCTTGGTTTGATTTTTTCATTCTGAACAAGCACATCGAAGAGTTCTTCTTGAGTTATTCCTTTAATTTTGTCGTAGTGCCTCTTTTTCTTTTCGGGAGGAGGGACAGCAGAATACTTTCCGGTGTTGGGGCGGCTGAGTGCAATAGCGTTGACTGAAGCATCCTTACTTGTGGTGGACTTGTTGTAGCGAAAAGTACTTTCCTTCTTTTTGCTTTTTAGGAAGTCGTCAACCCTAATTCCGGACTCGAGGAGTTCATTGAAACTAGGAAAGTAGTTACCGGCGAGCTTCTCTTGAAATTCATCACGAAGGCATTGAAGGAAGATGTGGATTTGCTCTTTGAGAGTAGGCCTTTCGACGATTTCAGTGAGTTTGAGTCTCCATCTTCTAGCAAATTCGGTAAAGGACTCATTGGCATGTTGTTTGGTTTGTTCAAGATCCCTCCTAGTAGGGCGGTAAGTGGAGTTGTCTTCAAACTGCCTTTGGAAGACCAAACATGCGGATGACCAATCAAGCCTTGTAGTCGTAGGAAGAGACATGTACCAATCCCTTGCAGCACCTTCTAAAGTTTGAGGAAAGCATTGGGCCAAGATTGTGTTATCAACGCCCATTGGAAGCATGGCCCAAGTGAAGGTCTCAACATGAGCTCGAGGACAGGTAGTACCATTGAACTTGGCAATATCGGGTGTCTTGTACTTGCGAGGAAACTTGGTGATGGATTGTTGAAGAGCATCGGGATCAAATGGAACGAATGACCCCTTGGAAGTGTCAAGAGTCGCAAGCTTCTTCTCGAGGTAGTTCTTAGTAACATGGTCACCAAGTTTAGTAGTTTCACCACTACCTTCTTTCTTGGTTTTAGCACCCTTGGAGGTATGTTCCTCATCATCGGAGGAGGATGAGGAAGAGGAGGAATCGGATTCTTCCTTTTTCTTGCTTGACTTCTTGGTTTTCTTATTCACTTTGGTGTAGGATTCCTCTTCATCGGAGGAGGATTCCACTTTCTGCTTTTGCTTTCTTCCATTCTTGACTTTCAAATCGTTGAGTTCTTTCATGAGGGCGGCCATTTGGGCGTTTTGCTCATCAATTTGCTTACTTTGTTCATCCAACCTAGTCATGGCTTCGATGAGTTGGACCTTAGCATCGTTGAAATCGGCCTCGGTGGTAGAAGGAGAAGCAGACATCGTGTCGAGCTTTGGCGAAGAATCTAGACGTGTAGCAACCGTGTTAAACCATGATCGAGTCCCAACAAGTCGGCTGAATAGGGTGAATGAAGGCTTGAAGGTTTGAAGGTTTTGGCCAAAACACGAAAAGACCGAACACTTATCTCGTATGAGACAAGTAGTCACGCGCGAGACTTCACCACGGAAAGTCACAATTTTCTGATTTTAATCCTAATTTTGGTCGGACGGAAATTCCGTTTTGGGAGTTTATAAAGTTCAAGAACCAAACCTAGGGACCTAGGGGTCGGAGTAATCCAAAGTAACATCAAGTTTTGTGCAATAATTTTGATGAGAAAATTTTCTCTTTTTAGGGGCAAATCCGAAGGGACAACCGTAGGGACGTTTCCGAAGGGACAATTTCGAAGCGACAATTTATTGATTTCTTTTCCGTGGATTATTGCACAAAACGATCTTGACAAGGGATTACAAAGACTCCAAGGTCAAACCGACCGGTCAAGGAGTGTCTTAAAAAGTCAATCTACATGATATGTGGCGATGCAGGGCTGGAAGGCTAGGCTCCCCGCGATATGACAATCTAGGTGGATTGAATACGCGGAGTGGGATGATCCAACTTCGGAGAGACCGGCGACTAGGTGGTTACCGTCATCCGTCCTTAGTGTGGGTCCCGGGTTTATAGAGGGTATGTAGTGCAATGACTGTTATATATGAGTGCGCGTGTGTGAGAGTCAATCTAGGTGATAGAGTAAGATAGAAAGTTATTTTTTTTTTTTTTTGAAAACAAAAAAAACAGATAATGGCCGCACCAAGTGGTTGCCTACGTTTCTCCCAAATTAGGAAGACTCAGGCCGTCGTAGTTTCACATAAAGAGAGAGAAAGAGAGATAAATAATTCAATTTACAACTCCCGAATCCCCAATGGACCGGACTTTAATTAAATAAAACCCAATCGCACGCAGTTCATAAATAATAATCAATTATTTAAAGGAAACGAAGGTTCGAGTTCTACACCTTAAGGGAGGCCTTAAGATGCGGGAACTCTGCAGATAATGAATTCTGGGATCCCCCTTGCATGTTCGGCTCTCGTCTTGGATTACGAGCTAAACAGGAGAAACCAGAAAACAACCAGACTCGAGGCCATATCTCGCGCGGGATATGATATCTCGTGCGATATATGCCTCATCTGAGAGCAGAAAATTCGAATTAAAATTTTTTTTTTTTTGAAAACCTCTCTTTTAATTTTGACGCAAGTTTAAGCCTCTTAATTTTAAGTCCCCAGCGGAGTCGCCACTGTAGCGTTGTGAGAAAGAATTTTATCTTTTAGAGTCGCCACCTATGTTATTCGATTGGAAACATAGGAAAACCGTTTTGAAAAGAGATTTAAGTTCGGGGCTTAAGTTATGGAATGGGTAGGTCGAGGAGCATCCATTCCACCCGATCCGAAGATCGGTCTTGCTAAAGAAAAGAGAGATTTTCAATATTTAAAATATATATAATTAAAGAAAACAAATAAACCCTAATCAATTTCTTGATTAGGAATGTCGGATTGTATGCTTCGAGATCGCCTTCATCGATTGAAGGGACTCTAGGCCAATCCTTTTGATGGGATTACACCACTCTAAAAATCAATAGAGAGATTGAGAAGAAGAAGAGTAAAAAATAGAGGAGTTTACCTTGTGTTTAGGGAGTAATTGATTTAGAATGTGGTTCTAAGATGGATTCTTGATCGGGAAGTGATTTGGGCAGAGCTTCGACTCAATATGAGAGTCAAGTCTTGATGCGGACAGAGCTTCGCCTTGATGCTAGGCTTGAGCCTTGATGTTCGTCAATCAACGTGGTTGAAGGACGAAATTAGGAGTTGTTTGTGAGTGATTTGAAGGAGTCTTTCGTGGAAAGAAACCAACAAATTGTGTGTGTTGTGTGAAATTCTGGACCTTTGAAACAGTGGAAGTCACCAAGTATTTATAGGGGTTTAAGAGGTAGAGGTGGAGAGGTAAAACACTCCTAGGAAGCTTCCGTAACTCAATTACGATTGGAGAACCGGATTAGATGAGGTTTATCAAGAAAGGAGGTTGAAACGGAGAAGGAGAGTGATTTACGCACATCCTGTCGAGGGGATATCTCGCGCGAGATATGATATCTCGTGCGAGATATCTAGTCTGATGACTATTTTGTCCTCTTCAGTTTATTCCGTTAGTCAGTTAGGTCCAAAACTAACGAGGTTAGTTAGAAACTTAACGAAACATGACGAAACTGATACGCTTTCATCAAAACATAAAAGAGAGACGAAGAGTAGTGTAATCATGATTTATTGGTTCAGAATGGGGTGTCTACAGGGCCAAGAACCATTCCAAGGCATGGTCGGCAAGAGTGCTAGCAAACGCCTTACATATTACAGCTTCATTCTCCGTTAATAGCGACAACGTAACCTCAAACCCGCCGATGTGAGTGTTCGCCCTTGAACTTCCCGAATAACTTGGCAGGTTTGGCATGCGAAATGAGGGGTCAGGGGCGGCAATCTGAATACTTTTCACGAATGGAGCCAAATACGAACCCTTTATCTCGACGGTCTTGGTCCCCGCTTCTAATTCCTTGATCTTTCGAGCCATCTCGGCCATCTCAGCTTTCCACTTATCTTCCTCATCTTTCTTAGCCTTCTCCAACTCCGCGGCCTTAGCTATTTCAGCGGCTTTCAAGGCTTCAGCTACCTTAAGAGCATCTGCAATCTTCTTAGCTTCTGCGGCCTTCTTTGTCTTTTCTCTTTCCTTCTCCCGATCCCTCCTTTCTCACCGAAGGCGATCCTTATCGCGTGGCGACATCTCATCTTGGCGTGCTTTATCCGACTGCCTTGACTTTTGTGACCTTTTTTCTCTATAAGTCCCATCATCTGAATACCTCGAACGGCTAGGCACATAATCCCTGTCTGCTGTTGATCCCTCATCACTTTCATATTCGTAATAATAGGATTCATCACGCGAGTTTCCTGATTTGTGATAGATCCTCATCCTCCTTCCTTCCATACGCTCTGGGTGCTTTCTCTTACCAGCAGCTCCTTCAGACCTTGCTTTGGTAATATCTCGCTCACCATGACGTCGCTCTTTGTCCTTAGGGGGCGGCATATCTTTATCCCGCCTACTATCTCCCTGCGCCACACTCTGACTAACATCCCGGTCCTCCCTATGACCCCTTCCCGTCGACATCTCTGGCGGGATCTCCGTGGACGCATGATCCATCTTCCTCAGCCTCTCATTGTTCGCTAGAACCTTCATCAAAATTTCATTCTCCTTCCTCAATTGCTCAGCCATTGCTCTCGCATCACCAGACTTTGAAGGGACGGGATTCTGCTCTCCAGCTTTCCCCTTATTCCTTTCAGCCCGCTCTCTTTCTTCTCGCCTCCGAGTACTCCTGATTGCCGAATCGGTCTCTGAGGTATGTACCTCGCCTTCCCGCGCAGTCCCCGATCTGGTTCTGCGGGCATCCTTCTGGTTGGGGGTCTCCAGCACCGGATTCTGGGTATCCTTCGCCTGAGTATCTTTTTCCTTTACCATTCCGGCCACTTTCTGGGATTACAAACAAAGGAAAATCAACTCCGACACCAACAAACACCAGCAGTGGGTTTGAAGACAGATTTTTGGGCCAAGAAACGTAACACCCACGAATACAAACCCACGAACAAAAACCCTAATATCCCCCCAACAAAGCACAGAAATCCCACAATCCCTTCTCCAATCAACCAAAGAAAGAATTATTCAGGTCCCGGCAACGGAACCAACTGATGCTGCCATGAAAAATGGTTGCACAGGATCTGGATCTTGCTGACAGGATACTTCGGCTGCTTCCCTCTTCGGCTGATCTCCTACACACAAGAGTACACATAAACTAGGCCGGGGGTGGCTCCGACGAAATCCCTCCGGCGTGAGAGTAAGATTAGGGGTTCACAAAGATGGCAAAAATGGAAACCCTAGAGAGAGATAGAGCTTAGATAGGAGAGAGAGAGAGACATACCATGCAAATGAAACACTTCTCTATTTTATACTCCTAAGCCCCCATGTGCCTTGCACAGGGGGGACACTTGTCAATCATCTACCAAGGGTCCTCAACCACCTTCAACTTAGTGAGATTTCACTGTTCACCTAGTCAAATCAAGCTACAGTTAGCTGTTTTATCACGAGGCGGGATAGCATTTCACCTAAGTCGCGGGAGGCAATCATCAACCGCAAAGCCGCGTTCACCTTGCGGCTGTCCTTTCCTATGACTGCATAAATACTTCCCGCCCCTCTACTGTGTCGCTTGCTCAACTTTCCAGTGGTATATTCATCTGCCCTACTTACTCCCCTATGTCGCTATGTAAGGTTGACCTATCTCGCACGCACTTTCTCGCCAATGGGCCCTTGATACGGCCCATACCAATATACCCGGCCCATTAAGGGACACTGGGCCCACTTGTCCTCTTGGGCCCAATCCTATTTTTCCCATATCGCATCAGTTTCACCGTAAAACATTTTTCGGAAAATATTTTTCGTAAAATAACTCGTTTTCCGTTGTTTGGTTGTTTTCCGGAAAACCGTAAAATATTTTCCGTTGTTTGGTGTTTTTCGGAAAATGTTTTCCGTAAAATAACTCGTTTTTCGGTGTTTGATTGTTTTTCGAAAAATGGAGAAAAGATTTTTCGGAAAACATTTTACGCCCTTCCTAAATAAAACGACTTACTGACCTTGTTCTAAGTAAAATATTTTTCGGAAAATGGTGCCCTTCATATACAACTCATATTTTTACAAGGTACAACTTTCTACTTCCTCATAATAATAATAATAATAATAATAATAATAATAATAATAATAATAATAATAATAATAATAATAATAATAATAACAATAATAATAATAACAACAACAACAACAACAACAACAACAACAACAACAGCAACAACAACAACAACAACAACAACAACAACAACAACAGCAACAGCAACAGGAACAACAACAACAACAACAACAAGCAACAGAAACAACAACAACAACAGCAACAACAACAACAACAACAACAACAACAACAACAACAACAACAACAACAACAACAACAACAACAACAACAACAACAACAACAACAACAACAACGACAACAACAACAACAACAACAACAACAACAACAACAACAACAACAACAACAACAACAACAACAACAACAACAACAACAACAACAACAACAACAACAACAACAACAACAACAACAACAACAACAACAACAACAACAACAACAACAACAACAACAACAACAACAACAACAACAACAACAACAACAACAACAACAACAACAACAACAACAACAACAACAACAACAACAACAACAACAACAACAACAACAACAACAACAACAACAACAACAACAACAACAACAACAACAACAACAACAACAACAACAACAACAACAACAACAACAACAACAACAACAACAACAACAACAACAACAACAACAACAACAACAAAAACAACAATAATAATAACAATAATAATAACAATAATAATAACAATAATAACAATAATAATAATAATAATAATAATAATAATAATAATAATAATAATAATAATAATAATAATAATAATAATAATAATAATAATCAAAATAATAATAATCAAAATAATAATAATCAAAATAATAATAATCAAAATAATAATAATAAAAATAATAATAATAATAATAATCAAAATAATAATTATTATTATTATTATTTTTATTATTATTATTATTATTATAATAATAATAATAATAATAATCAAAATAATAATAATAATAATAATAATCATAATCATAATAATATTAATAATTATAATCGTAATATATATATATATAATAATTATAATAATAATAATAATAATCATAATAATAATAATAATCATAATAATAATAATAATAATAATAATAATAATAATAATAATAATAATAATAATAATAATAATAATCATAATCATAATATATATATATATATACATATATACATATATATCGAAAAATATTTTCATTAAACACATGAAAATGTTTTTCGGAAAAGATTTTCCTTACCAAACAGTCGAAAACATTTTACGCCCTTCCTCCGTAAAATATTTTCCGAAAAACATCTTCATTTTACAGAAAAACATTTTACAGGAAAATATTTTTCGGAAAACGTTTTCCAAAAAATGTTTTACGTCGAAACAAACGAAGCCTTAACTTAAAATCTTTTGTCGAGTTACGAGTAATTGCCAAAGCGAAATTCCATTGACCCCATCCACTAGGGGTGTAAATGGTTCGGTTAGAGCAAATTTACGGACCGAACCAACAGTTATCGGTTTTAAAAAATATCAAATCGAATCGAACCATAAAAAATTCAAACAGAACCAAACCGTCATGGTTTGGTTCGAACCGCGATTTGATTATACGTTTGAACCGTGGTTTAAACCATAATTCAAACCACGATTCAAACCATGAAATTGAACACTGCTTAAACCATTAATTAAAACATGATTTCAGACTACAGAATTTATTGTTATATTTGTTTGAATTTTTCATACATAACATACATAAGAGATACATTATTTAAACACAACTTGAAATTGTGCTTTGATATTTATGATGACAACATACCATTTGAGTGCTTGTAATAGTATGTGCTAAAGAGTGAATTAACGTTATTACAGGAAGATTAACCAAAAGAAAAAAGGGTTATAAGCTAAAATACATGAATATAATTAAAGGTTTTCACATCTAAATGTGAGGTGGAGATGAAAGATATACATATATATGATTAATATTGAACGGTTTGGTGGTTCGGTTTCGAACCGTGGTTTGGGGGTCCAGACCGTAGACCAAATCGAATCATACGGTTTGACAATTTTTGGAACCGAACCAAACCACTATTGCTTGAAAATCGAACTAAATCGCATGATTTGATTTGATTCGATTTCAAACCACGGTTTGAACTGAACCACTTACCCCTACCGTCCAATAAAGCCGTGACTAATTAAATCACTAAGGTGGGACTTGACGAAAAGGAAAAGTACTGTTTCACACTACGTGACGGAGGAGTATATAGTATATATATATATATATATATATATATATATATATATATATATATATATATATATATATATATATATATGACTATGTCAAATCCTTACTTACATAAAAAAAAAAAAAAAATTAAAAATGAGTATATAATACTCATATTCTTACACTAAAATTATTTTTTTCATTTAAAAACATAACATTTATTTTGAAAGACAGACAAATAATATTTAAAAATATAAAACTTATTTTAAGATTGCTTTTGTTGTGATACATAATATTAGTATTTATTTGCTTAAAATTATTTCGAGTTTGATTATTCTCAACCTTAGATTGTGGCAGACACATCCTTCAGTTGCAAAAGACTCTTCCGTTCGTCCTTTCCATCAATTTGCTTTTGATGTTAGGTAGGGCAATTAGGCATTTTAAAGCTATTTCAACACGATTCTATCGTGAAATTTGTATATAATTTTTTTTTAAGCTAATATTACAAATTTGTAATAATGAATTTTATTAAGATGGCAATTCACAATAGTCGGAGAATCATCCGATAGTTAATTTTTTTTATTATTAAAACGTACAATCAACAACGACAAATTGTCGGTCACAAAAAGTTAAACTCATCTAGTCTCCATTTAATGTCTTCAAATGTTTGTCCAAACATAATTTGAAGCACGATAATAATATTTGAGTACGACATAAGAATTGACGTGATTCAACACAAAACCTAAACTAAATTGATCAAATTCGCTATCAGACTATGGCTCGTTACATGTGTTTTCTTTGTTTCATATGAAAAAAAGTCACGTTTGAAAGTTCAGTATGTATTATTAATTTTATATGTTTATATATGCCTTCAACTTGTATTTGTATTAAAATGAGAAATTTATACTATTAGTTTAATTAGACCATCTCCAACACCACGTCAAAATTCTGTGCCATCACCAAATTGGGGGTAAAATCAGCTCCAACAATGACGTCAACTTTAACGCCAAAATAGCGTTGCCTCTTTCATGCTCAAATCTGGCGCACGAAATTCTTTACGCCATCCGTTTTTCTTTTGCTTTTTTTTTTTTGAATTACCCATGATCTAGAAGTAGAAGGTGAAGGGGAAGGGGAAGGAGAAGGAGACAAATACCTTGATTTAGGTCTGATGGCGATGGCAGCGGCGGCGATGCCATCGTTTCTTCATCGCAATCTCAATCTCTCTTTCTCTCTCTTGGCTTCAACGATGTTTTTTTTTTAAATTAAAGTTTGATGTTTTTTTGAACGGTGGAGGACTCTCTCTTTTTCATCTAAATTATGACATTTTATCATTTTTGATATATCATTTAAAATAAAATAATTTTAAATTAGAAATATTTTATTTAATGTGATTCATTTTCATACTAACAACAATTTTTTTGATAAAAACGTGAAGTGGAGCACATAATAAACCAAAATACGTAATTTATAGTGGGTCAGAGCCAGTATTAATATAAAAAAATATTTCCAAAAATATATAATTTGTAAAGAAACGCTCAATTAGAAAAATGAGTAATTTATAGTGGGTCAGAGCCAGTATTAGGCAGTGGTCAATGTCAAAGTGAATAGATTCACATTACTTGAATTATTTTGATAAAAACGTGAAGTGGAGCACAGAATAAACCAAAATACGTCCCTTTCCACCAAATTTGCATGCATGTAATTGTAATGTACCCTTTTTTTTTTTTTTTTTTTTTTTTTTTTTTTTTGAGTGTCACCATCTGGCCTTTTTGTGTAAGTCAATTTACTAACAAGTCCATCAATTCTCTGAAATTTCCTTAAAATCCCCCCCAGAAGCGCCTAATATTAACTAGGGAGGGATAATCATCTATTTTAACCACTGGGGGGAGTCGAATCCAGGACCTCTGTGTTGGTGTTCCAGTGCTCTGATGTCAAGTCCTGATGGTTTGTAATGTACCCTCTCTTTTTATCGCTGCGTGTTTTCTCGAAAAAATGGGGCATGACAAGGATCACCCACCTTACATGACTAAAATAGTAAAATGTACTGCCTGTCGTTATTAGAGGCATCCACACTGTTGGGCCCTACATTTTTTCAGTCAATGTGATTACAACTTGTACTTAACAACTTGGTACTAACAACTTGAGTTGTTCTATTTTACAACTTGGACCTCTGCAGGTTGAGTCGCATAACGTTTCCCTATTTTTTAGGGAACATGCCGAAGACTGGTTCCACCACGTTTCTCCAGCAAATCTCGTCATTATCTCTTCATCAACAACAAGTGCGGATATGTCTCTCAAGATCAACCACTTCTCCGAGTTTTAAGGCCCTTATTGTTATTTAGTTTATTTCTTGAGGTATAAAAAGGGGGATATACACTGTAAATTCACACACACGTACGACACTAGCCTAAGCTCCCTTTTCATATGCTCTTAGCTTTGTAATCATCAGTGAATTCTTAGTAAACTTTTGGTGAAGGTAGGAGCCACATCCTCCCGGGGTTTTGTGCCGGCGAACAAGTTGTTCAAGGGCTTTCCCTAGTCAACAAACCACTTGTGCCTATTTCTATCTAATACGATGATCATTGTACCTAGATTCATATCACTTTAGTCACTTTTCCCTTCTTATAAATCTAATTGTTGAAATTTGACCAAAACAATTTGGCGCCGTCCGTGGGAAACTTTGATTATCCGTATAGAAATGGCCAATCCTTCATCCGACGATCGAGACTCGGCCGAGGCCCACATTTCCGGCTCCCAAGCAATCAGTCCCTGAATGCGAAGGTGTCAATCTGGACTTGATGACCGGCATGGCCGATATGTTGAAAAAGTAAATGACCAGGTTAAATGCCCGGGAGCATACTAATGCCATGATATTCAACGCCATTGATAGTCTGCGTAAAGGGAAGCAAGTTGAGCCTCAAGTATCCACTCCGTTTTCACCTTTACTTCCTAGATCTTTGTTTGGTGCAGTACGGGACCAAGCCATGTTGGAGATATTCCTATGTCCAACACCTTGCCGACGGAGAGCACAATTGTGACATCTATTCCAATCGAGCAAGCGAGGTTCGGCCGACCGGCTAACCAACCTGTCTTTGTCATCTTGCTACACCATGCTACTCCCCGGCTGGGGCAAACAGGGAGTTTCTTCAATACTTTTGACACTTTCGCACCTCAGGTTAGTAATGCTCCTCTTTTTGCAGAGAACCAACTTGTTGCAGAGATGCAAACCATTAAGGAGTTGCTCAAAGCGTGCTGGAGTCAACTTGCCATATCACGGGTCTCCCCGACTTGCTACAATGAGTCTCGTTTTGTACCGATAGCCGGTGTGGAGATCCCGAAGAAATTCTCGCACCTCATATGAAGAAGTATGATGGGAGTACCGATCCGGCAGAGCATGTGTTGTTATATCGGGAGTCAATGGATGTCATAAGTATTCCCCATGTTCGAGAGAAGCATGTTTTGCGGGGGCTTTGGCTCAACCTTGTCGGGACCGGCCTTAAAATGGCTAACGGGACTTCCTCTAAACTCTATTTCCTCTTATGCTCAACTTGTTAACATGTTCATTAACCAATTTTCATGCGATAGGGCATTCGACAAGTTGACCGGCGATCTTTATAGAATTGTGCAAATGTACTCTAATGAAAGTCTCAAAGAATATTTGCACAGTTCAATAAGGAGGCGGTGACCATACCCAACTTGGACGTGTCCACAAAGAATCGGAGGCATTCCGCATAGGCTTGAAGAAGAGCTCATTGTTTTACAACGAGTTGGTGATGACCCCGCTTGAAACAACTTGAAGAAATCGAGAACCGGGGCCTTGCCTTACATCCGATTGGAGGAAGATAGCTTGGCAATGGGAAATCAGCTGGGAGGACTCCTACTCCTCTATTTGAACCTTCGACGGACGATCGGATTCCCATCACTATAAGTCCAACAGGCAAACCCCTGTTAAAACCGAACCTTCTAGAATTCATGTTGTAGATGATGATCAAGAAGGAGATGATAATGATTATCCACAGATTTACGAATATTGCTTTTCTGTGGACATTGCGGGAATCTTATGCGCCATGGGAAATCTTGGAGATAAAGCGAGATGGCCCAAGAAGAATGACCCGATCAACAACTTGGAAGGACAAGTCCAAGTGGTGCGCATTTCATGAAGATTTCGGGCATACCACCGAGAAGCGCTTCGCTTTGAGGAAGGAGATTGCTCATTTGTTGTCCAAGGGTCTTCTCAAGGATTTGTTGGGCAAGAAGAGGGTCGGGAGTGAGTCCAAAGAACCGGGTTCGGAAGAGCGGCCTAGGCCCGAAAAGTTGCACCCCCTCCAGGCCCACAAAGGTGGTGAATGTCATTTACGGTGGGTCCCATATTTGTGTCACGACTTACTCTGCTGCCAAGCGTCATGCCAAGAGCTCTAAAGAAGACCAATCGGAATTGCTGCGAGGCACCGTGACTTCACAGATGGTCACATCATCTCATTTGAAGATGAAGATAAAGATAACACCTTGGACCCTCATCATGATGGTCTAGTTGTTCAGATGCAGATTACTTATTGTGTAGTCAAGCGAATCCGATCGACGGTGGTAGCTCGGTCAACATTATCTTTACTCATGCTCTTGAAGATATGGGTATTCCTTTGTCCGAAGTTGTGAAAAACTCATCCGTCTTGGTAGGGTTCGGTGGTGAGGTAAAACAGACGGTGGGGAGATCAAGTTGCCCATCTATCTAGAGGGTATGAATTCCATGGAAAGGTTTTGTGTGATTGAATGTCTTTCCTCGTACAACGTTATATTGGGAAGACCTTGGATCCAAAACATGAAGGCTGTACCATCAACTTACCATCAATGCGTCAAGTTTCCAACACCTTGGGGCGTTGCCAAGTTGAAGGGAACCAAGAAGTCTCTAAGGAATGTTACAAGGTCAACATGAAAGCGAGTTCGAGTCCCTCGGCAAGCATAGCAATTAAAGAAAAAGGCCCTGGATGTTCTTGAAGCGGTGGAGCATGATACGAAGAGCGTTCTGTTGATGCTTCGAATCCCGAGGCCCAAGTACAAGTTGGGGTAGACCTACCCTCCGAGATTGAGGAGGAGCCGATTGAGTTCTGAAAAGTCGAAATGCTTTGCTTTGCTTGGAAGCATGAAGATATGACGAGGATAAGCAAGGATATTATTACTCACAAATTGAACATTGACCCAACCATCCGTCCCGTCCATCGAAAAGGAGGAAGTTTGCCCAAGAAAGGAATCGGATCATAAGGGCCGAAGTTGAGAGGCTGCTTTGAAGTCCAAGATGATCGAGAAGTTCGGTACCCAAGATGGTTGGCTAACGTTGTAGTGGTGGAGAAGAAGAATGGCAAGTGGCGGGTATGCGTGGACTTCACCGACTTGAACAAGGCCTGTCCAGAAGGACCCATTCCCTCTCCCTCACATTGACTCTCTAGTTGACGAGACAGTGGCCACGACATCTTGACATTCATGGATGCATCTTAGGATATCGCAGATTCAAATGGAGCCTTCGGACCAAGAGGATACAGGCATTCATGACTCCGAAGGTATATATTGTTATATTGCTATGCCATTTGGTCTTAAAAATGCGGGGGCAACCTACCGAGAGATTGGTGAACAAGATGTTCAAAGATCAACTTGGCAAGACAATGGAGGTTTACATAGATGACATGGTAGTAAAGTCCAAACATATTGAAGATCATGCGAGAACACCTTGAGGCGTTCAACATCTTGAAAGCCTTCAACATGAAGCTCAATCCGGCAAAGTGCAACTTTGGTGTCGGAGCGAGTAAATTCTTGGGGTATATGGTAACCCACAAGGGAATAGAAGTAAGTCCCGATCAAATCAAAGCGATTCTCAACTTGGAGTCCCCTAAAAACATCAAGGACGTGCAAAGGTTAACAGTGTAGAGTAGCCGCTTTGAATAGATTTATATCCAAATCATCGATAAGTGCGAGGTTATTCTATGAAGTGTTAAGAAAAAATAAGCTCTTTCAATGGACCGACCAACATGAGGACAAATTTTCAAACAACTTAAAGAATATTTGATGACGTCACCCCTACTTGCTAAACCCGAACATGGTGAGCATCTTTATTTATATTTATTTGTATCAAACGCATTTGTTAGTGCGGTATTGGTGAAAGAGATCCAAGGAGAACAACATCCTGTTTACTATGTAAGTAAGTCTTTGTTAGATGCCGAAACAAGGTACTCTCATCTAGAAAAATTAATATTAGCCTTAACTACTGCCGCTACCAAATTGCGTCATTATTTTTGAAACACATTCCATAGCTGTTAGGACTAACTATCCTATGAGAAATGTGTTGAGAACTCCGCAGATGTCGGGTAGATTGGCCAAGTGGTCCGTCAAGTTGAGCACGTATGACATATCATACGAGCCAAGAACGACCATCAAATCGCAGGCCCTAGCCGATTTCGTAGGCGACTTCGGTCCAAGTTTGCGGCTGAGATAGAACTGGAAGTGCGGCAACTTGAAGGTAAAACTATTCCTAGATTTTGGACACTATTTACTGAGATGGAGCCTCAAATTCCAAGGGAATTGGCTTGGGAATAGTCCTAAAATCCCCTCAAGGTGATATCATACCACAAGCCGTATCTTGTGAATTTAATGCAACGAATAATGAAGGCGAGTATGAAGCCCTAATCATGGGTTTAACTACGGCTTTAAGTTTGAATATAACACATTTAAATGTATTTGTTGACTCTCAATTACTAGCTAACCAGTTTAATGGCAGTTATATGGCAAAGCATTCCAAGATGACTCTGTACCTCCAACATGTTAAAGCACTAGCTTCGAAATTTTTATCATTCTCTTTGGAACAGGTCCCTAGAGAAGAGAATGCGGAGGCGAACGCCTTGGCGCCAACTTGGGTTCAACTTGCAAATCAATGTTACATACTAATATCCCCATTATTTATGTTAAGTACCCGGTGATAGACCAAGTTGAAGAAACTCAAGTGGTTCTTCCACCTCTTGGGGCACAAGATGCTAAGCCTTCTTGGACCCACGACACATCATCGAGTTCCTTCAACTTGGAACTATTCCTCCCGATGTTAAAAATGTTAGATCATTTAAAATTCGAACTTCAACTTTCGTGTTAATAGATAATGTCTTTGTTCAAGAAATCTTTTGCGGGGCATTACTTGAGATGTGTAGACAGTGAGCAAGTTGAACTTGTGCTCAAAGAAATCCATGAAGGTGTATGTGGGAATCATTACGGAGGAAAGGCGTTAGCATCAAAGGCTCTCAAGACGGGATATTATTGGCCAACCATGCGTCAAGATGCCATGGATTATGTACGAAGTGTGATGCGCCAAAGACACGACAACATCTTGCACCAACTTCTTTGAACCTCTACATCACATAGTCTCATCTTGGCCTTTCATGCGGTGGGGCATGGATATTGTAGGCAAGTTGCCCAAAGCTCCGGAGGCAAAGTGTTCGTGTTGGCTCTAACCGATTATTTCTCAAAGTGGATCGAGGCGAAGCTTATGTACAAGTCGAGACAAAGAGGTAATATCGTTTTTAAAGAAAAATATCATTAGCGGGTTTGGTGTGCCGTCGAAATTATATGTGACAACGGGTCACAATTCATAAGTAAGAAGACTAGAGATTTTTGTGCTCATTTGGGGCATCAAGTTAATCATGTCAACGCCCGTCCATCCTCAAGCTAATGGCCAAGTGAATCTAGTAACAAGTTGATTATCAACAACTTGAAGAAGCGTCTGGATCAAAAGAAGGGCAAGTGGGTTGAAGAACTACCACTTGTGCTTTGGGCGAGATAGAACCACTTCTAAAGGAGCAACGGTAGAACCCCCTATTCTTTAGTGTACGGGCTGAGTCAATTTGTAATTCCGTTGAAGTGACAATCCCCACAAAGAAGGTATGGCTTATTGACTCAAGATGAAAATAACCTCTTGCTAACTCAAGATTTAGATACAATTGATGAGATCGGGGATTTAGCCAAGATAAGGATGGCGGCTTATCGCCAGCGAATCGCCGTGTCTTACAACAAGAATGTCGAATAAGAAGATTCCGGGTTGGTGATTTAGTTTTGAGAAAAGTTTTTCAAAATACAAGAGAACCGAATGCGGGTAAACTAGCTCCCAAATGGGAAGGCCCGTATCTCGTCGATCTTTGAAGGCCGGGGCAAAGGTGCATACTCGGTTGTCAACCCAGTGGAGACAGAATCCCTAGAAGTTGGAACGCAATCCACTTGAAACTCTATTTCATGTGAGTCTAGTTGTTTATAACTAGACCCCTCAGTGCCGGTTTAAAATTTATGTCAAGTTCAATTACACGTTTCAATTTTTACTCTTATCGAATCCTTGCCGACTTGAGCGTCGGAGGCGTTAGCTACGCTAACGCCCAACCCTAACGTAATCTGTTTTGCAAGGTGCAACTTGGGCAAACGAAACAGTCTCAACATGTTGACACGCCGATACGGGCGATACTTGTTGAGGCTCAAGCAGGAGAGTCAAACATGTTGACACGCCGGTACGGGCGATACGTGTTTGAACTGAGGAAGAAAATTTCAACATGTTGACACGCCCGATACGGGCGATACATGTTGGAATTCTAGGCTGGAGAGGTATAGAACTTGTTGACACGCCGGGACGGGCGATACTTGTTCTATCCCTTCAAACGATTTACCTTTGATCAAGGTACTTATGGTTAAAAGATTTTCATCTTTTCTTACGAATTAAGGTTTTGACACCTTCGCCTGGGCGCACGTTTTCACACTTTTTTCAAGTTGTGAACTTTTGGTTGTAACATTTTCATGTTACCTACTGGTTATAACATTTACATGTTATCTAAAGAACAAACAAGCGTCTCTTGGAGACACAGACTACTTTGCTAAAAACAGTTAAGTGTTTTCCAAAAGATCTTTTCGTAATTAAAGGACAAGTTGGTTAGGCCAAACAAGTCCCTAAAAACCTAAAAAACTTGGAGTACTAGACCAACCTAGTACCCCCAAAAGAAATTGTCTCGGTTCTTATGAACCATTACAAACCAAAAACATTGTTTTAAAGGGACACTCCCCCCCATTTGTTGTACCGACAGAGGTACACAAAGCAAAAAATTGTTTTTACCATCCAAAATACTTAAAGTTTTAAAGTATTCTTAAACCTCCTGGCCTGCTGCCGCCGGTGTTACACCTCCCACTTGATCAGTTGGAGTAGCCACTATGATGTTTAGTTCCTTGTGAGCATCATCTACCAGAGCTTCCAGAGTCGCGGAATTCACCTCTCCTTCATCCGCCGGCTCCCCGTGTGAGTCCGCCAAGACTTTCCTTTCATACTCCAAGTTCCAAGCTGAGGCCTGCCCTTTTTCATACTCTTCAATCATTTGAATGCGGGTCTCCAGCAGAGTTTTGGTGGCGTTAAAAGTAAAGTCCCCCTCTGCAACCTCCAGTTCCTTCATGTGAGCTTTATTCTCAGCACGAATGGTCTCTACCTCTTTTCCTAAACGTTCGAAGTCACTCCTCAAACCTTCCATTTCGTTGGCATGCTTGTTTGCCTCTTTTTTCAGCTTCTCCACTTCCTTTGCACTTTTGTTAGCCTCCTTTTTTGATTCCGCAGCTTCGTGACTAAATCTCGCTGCTTTGATCTTTAGAACATCAACATAAGCCACAATCGGGGCCATAAGTTCCTGCACCAAAAAGATGTCAATAGATTATCCAAGTTAGTTGATAAAATTAAAAGCTCCTTCGTCCTTACCTTCTCAACCATAGCTTTAAATTTTTCTCCCAACTTCTCCAGGTCCATTTCATTATTTTCATCCGTGGCTTCCACTTCCACCAGCTTCCTTTTCTTTGCATCCCCCTTCTTTTTGGATGCAGCCACTTGAGAACTAGCTACTACGCATTACACGGGGCAGGGGTTTTCCATCCTCGGGCCGTACTTCTTTGCTCGCCCGGGCAAGAAGAGAAGCAGCACTAACAGTCCCCTTGGAGCGAGTGGCTACAAAAAAGGATAAAGAGTTATAACAGGTTAAAGAGGATAGAACAACTTGGAGATAGGCAAAAATCTAAAACATTTGATTAACCTGTAGACATTGGAGCAGGCTCAGACAAAGTTTCTTCAAGGTTTGCCTCTTGGGCTTCTTACGGACCAACTTCTTCGTTAGGATCTGCAACAAATAGAGCTGGTAGTGCCTTAAAAGTTCTCAATAAAGGTTCCAAGTCGTAGATCTTGCTCACTCTTTCTTCCGTGTCTTCCTTAAAGGGAAAAAGTACATCCAATTTTGCAACTAGGCCAAAAAGAAAGTTGGAGAAATAGTTAGTACATTCTTTGAAAGTCATCCTTAGAAAATAGAAAACCGCCTACTACCTTGGGACCTCCATTTGAAGTTGGCACCCTCGTCCTTCACCGGGGTGCTGTTCTTGGCAAAAAAGAAATTGTTCTTCCACCCTCTATCAGCGTTGTCAACATTGTCGATCACAAAAGGCTTCCTACCAACCCTAACCCTAAAACCATACCTCCCTAAACCGAAACTCCTAAACTCATTCGTAAAAGCAAATTCCTCTAGACCGATGTCTAACTCTGTTTCTGCGTTTAGTCTCACTAGGGTTTGAAGATTCCTCCAACCTTGAGGCGTAAGTTGGGCGTAGTTAAGTTTGGTAGATACGAAGAATTGAGTAATTAAAGTTGGGAAAGGAAACCTCAGGCCAATAATGAACGGGTATTCGGGAAAGCACACCCAATCGGGGAGAAACACTCGGGAGTTAGGTTAGGGTGGGTAAAGATTTCGGTTTCAGGCCATTGCATGGTTTTTCTTGATAATTTCTAAATTAACTACTGGGATGGTGCACTTTTCCTTTTCGGATTCTTTAACATACTTTGGGTCAAAAAACCCTCGGGCAAACCCTCTCCACTTTCGGTCAAAGTCACCGCCTTCCTTTTCCCCATTTTTTACAAAGCGAAAAACAAGAAATCGAAAGTGAGCGAAAAGGAAGCAAAGGAACTCACCACTAATTTTTACTTGATTCTCTCCGAAAATCGCCTTCTCTGGTTCTCCTTCTTCTTCTGTAAAATCTTTCGAAAGCTACGTTTGTTGAAAGGGAGAGTTGGAGCGGGAGTTTTTTATTTAATGAAAAAAAGAAAGTGGTTGAGACCTTCTTAAAATGTAAAACCTTTTTCTTTAACCGTCGCATCCATTGGTCCCCATTTTAAAAAAAAAAAAAAAAAACCGTCATTCTTTTCCTTCTTGTTTGGGCAAACTTTTTGAATTCTTTTGTCTCTTCCTATTCCTCATTTTTCAAAAAGTTTGGGGGCAATTGTTGGGCCCTACATTTTTCGATCAATGTGATTACAACTTGTACTTAACAACTTGGTACTAACAACTTGAGTTGTTCTATTTTACAACTTGGACCTCTGCGGGTTGAGTCGCATAACGTTTCCCTATTTTTAGGGAACATGCCGAAAGCTGGTTCCACCACGTTTCTCCGGCAAATCTCGTCATTATCTCTTCATCAACAACAAGTGCGGATATGTCTCTCAAGATCAACCACTTCTCCGAGTTTTAAGGCCCTTATTGTTATTTAGTTTATTTCTTGAGGTATAAAAAGGGGGATATACACTGTAAATTCACACACACGTACGACACTAGCCTAAGCTCCCTTTTCATATGCTCTTAGCTTTGTAATCATCAGTGAATTCTTAGTAAACTTTTGGTGAAGGTAGGAGCCACATCCTCCGGGGTTTTGTCTTGGCGAACAAGTTGTTCAAGGGCTTTCCCTAGTCAACAAACCACTTGTGCCTATTTCTATCTAATACGATGATCATTGTACCTAGATTCATATCACTTTAGTCACTTTTTCCTTCTTATAAATCTAATTGTTGAAATTTGACCAAAACACACACGATGGCAAAAGCTATCTAACCAACCTAAAAATTATATTAAAAAAAATTACTTTAGTCAGAAATATTAATTAATAATTCATAAATAGACAAATCAAACATAAAAATGAAGAACAATTTTTAAAACACAAATTCTATTTAATCATCTACTAATTTCTAACTTACCATTTTCTTGTTATTATAGTAGCTTAATTGGAAAAAGAAAGGTTATGTCATGAACAAATAAAAAATTGAAATTAATGTCAGTTAAAGTGATGTTCAAAAAAAATAAAATTGACATTAGTATACGATGTTTTTGTTGTTTTAAAAAAAATCAATTTATCACAATAAAGGCAAATAAATAAAATGAATATTAATATAAATTGTATATGATATAGTTAAAGTGATATCAAAAGATTCAAAATAATTCAACAAAATTTTTGAAAAAAAAAAAGGGTTCATTTATTAGAATTAGAGGTTAAAAATATTTTGAACCAATTGATTCTAGTGGGAATTTAACCCAAATCAATAGGTGAAGGTGCTAATAACCAAATCAACCAAGCTACCGAAAACATTTGTCAAAAAACGCGCACTGTTAAATATCTTCTCTAACCAGAGGTAAATAAAAAAAAAATGAACCTTTTTTTTTTTTTTCAAAAACTTGATTTCTGTTACATAAGTTTTTTGTGGGTTATAGACGCTACATTTTTAAATGAATTTATTCAAAAACTTTTATTAATTGATTACTGGATGAATTTAATTTAGGATTTTTCCAAAACTTGATTTCTCATTGATCAAAGTTTGAATATATAGGTTACAGCCATAAAAAAGGAAAAGAGATCTGCTCCAAATCAAATTACTAAACACCAAACCTAGAAAGAAAAAGAAACGCTAAAAATTTAATCAGCAAAGAACGTAATTTACGCCGCGGGCACGAGTCGTGCCTTTTCCAAATCACTCGTGAACGATTCGTTCCTTTTGTTTCACTCGCGCTGATCATCAGCACGACTCGTGCCTGTGGTCACGAGTCGTGCCCCTAGCGTTTCAACCGCATGTTGTTCTGTAGCTGCGTCATCTTCACACCCTCCCTCAAGTTGAGCATGGGGATTAAGAATGCCCAACTTGCTAACAAGCAAATTAAACTGTTGCTTTTCAAGAGCTTTAGTAAAAATACCAGCCAGCTGCGTTTTAGTAGGAACATAAGAAGGATAGATAAGACCTTACGAAATGGCATCACGAACAAAATGGCAATCTATTTCAATGTGTTTTGTTCGTTCATGAAACACAGGGTTCTTAGCGATATCTAGAGCCGGTTGGCTATCGCAAAAGATATTAATTGCCTTGGGATGATGAACACCAAGACTCAACAGTAATCCTTTCAACAATTTTAATTCACAAGTAAGGGCCGCCATGGAACGGTATTCGGCCTCGACAGACGAACGAGACACAGTAGTTTGTTTCTTCGTCTTCCAAGATATAGGGGAATGACCAAGAAACACAAGCCACCCGGAAAGAGAGCGACGAGTAATAGGACAAGCGGCCCAGTCCGAATCACACCATTCTTGTAGTGTGAGCTCACTATCAGCACGAAGAAGAATACCCTGACCAGGTGTGCTCTGGAGATAACGCACAACCCGTAATGCCGCATCCTAATGTTCTTTGCGAGGCTCTTTCATAAATTGTGACAGAATATGAACAAAATATGCCAAATCTGGTCGGGTGACCGCAAGGTAAATGAGACGACCAACCAATCGTCTAGGGTCCTTCAAAAGATCACTTGTGGCAAGACCAAGTTTATGATTAGGTTCAATAGGAAAGCCGGATGGCTTTGCACCTAATAGCCCAACCTCGGATATAATGTCTAAGGTATACTTTCATTGGCACAAAAATAGACCAGAGGAGCTACGAGCAACTTCAATACCCAAGAAATACTTCAGGGAGCCAAGATCTTTCATCTTGAAAGCTTCACTCAGGTACTTTTTGAAAGACTGTAAGGCAGCGGAATCGTTCCCAGCGATAATAAGATCGTCAACATACACAAGTATATTCATATGAATTGTACCTTTCATGAATGTGAAGAGGAAATAATCAGAATAAGACTGCAAGAATCCATAGTGTTTCAAGGAGTCCACCAGTTTAGCGAATCAACAGCACGGGGCCTGTTTCAGGCCATAAAGAGATTTATGCAGGCGACAAACCATATTAGGCTGAGAGGCATGAAAACCCGGAGGAGGTTTCATGTAGAGCTCTTCTTGAAGGTCACCATGCAGGAAAGAATTATGCACATCCATTTGATGCAGTTCCCAATTCTTTGAGGCAGCAATAGCAAGAAAGGCTCGAACGGTGACCATTTTGGCCACGGGAGCAAAAGTTTTCTTGTAATCAATCCCTTCTTTCTGATGATTACCAAGGACCACCAATCGAGATTTAAGCCTTTCAATTGTGCCATCAGACTTATACTTAATCCGAAAAACCCATTGGCTACCCAGAGCACGCTTACCAGAAGGTAGAGGAACCATAGTCCATGTGCCATTATCTTCCAAGGCACGAATTTCATTCTGCATTCCATCCATCATGTGACATTGCCTCACGAAAGGTTCTAGGCTCTTTAGCCAAAGTAATAGCTGCAAGGAAGTTATGATATTTCACAGAAAAACTGTCACAATTTATATAGTGAGATATAGGATAAGGAGTACCTGAGGAGCCGACTGGAGTAGAGTGTGCGGGGGATGGACTAGTAGGAGCAATAGTATGAGCAATGTAGTCTCGAAGGAGAAAAGATGGAACTTTCGTACGCAAGCCCCTCCCTAAAGCTTCTGGCTCAACATGAGAAGAATCTGTCATAGAAGCAGATGGTGCGGCTGCTGAAGTCGGATCCGTAGAGACTATAGGAACAGGCTCAGAAATATTTTCAGGTACCACTGGTAAAGAAGCAGAGGCAATATCTTCCACATCCGAATAATCAAAAATGGCAAAATTAGCCTCTTGGTTAATGAGCTCAACTGAATCTGGGACATGAGGTACCAAATTTGACTCACTGTAAGGAAAAACTGTCTCAAAAAACTTCACATCCCTAGAGACAAAAAATTTCTTTGTCTCGAGATCGAACATTCCATCCCTTTTTGCCTAGAGGATAGCCCACAAAGATACATTTTCGGCTACAACTAGCAAATTTATCACCCTTGCCCTTCTGATTATGGGCATAACAGAAAAAACCAAAGACTTGGAGAGAGTCAAAGAAAGGCAATTTTCCGAACAACACCTCATAAGGACTTTTTGTTACCTAAGAGGGGTGTAGGAGTCCGGTTAATCAAATGAGCAGCAGTGAGAATTGCTTATCCCCAAAAGAAAATAGGTAGATGAGCCTGAAATCTAAACGCTCGGGCTACATTCAGAATGTGACGATGTTTCCAATCGACTCTACCATTTTGTTGTGGGGTACCAACACAAGATGTTTGGAAAAGAATGCCAGAGGAGAAGAAATAATCAAGCATGCAATTAAATTCGGTACCATTATCCGATTGGACAACATTGATCTTCTGAGAAAATTGACGTTCTACCATTGCAATAAAAGCCATAAACATACGAAAAACTTATGTTTTATCAATTAATTAATAAACCCAGACAACTCGGAAAAAATCATCCACCAAAGTTAAAAAATACCGTGCACCACAAGAAGAAGAATGAGTGTATGCACCCCATAAATCACAATGTACCTTCTCAAATATTCTAGTGGACTTATGATCACTGACCGAAAAACTATCTCTAGACTGTTTAGCCCGAAAACAAGTATCACAAGGCTTAAGTAAACTACCAGAAGTACTACTAACTGAGGGAAGAAGCTTTACTACATTCTCGGAAGGGTGCCCCAAGCGATTATGCCACAGCTCCAACACAGAAGGAGATCCGGTAACAGAAACATTGCATGCTGAATATGTGCCGCGAAAGTAGTAGAGTCCATCCCGCCTAACACCCATTCCAATCAGGTTCCTCGACAGGTCTTGTATAGCACATATAGAGGAGTTAAATTGGACAGTACAGAGAATATCGTCAGAAAGTTGCGAAACAGAAATTAAGTTGCAGCTTAAGTTTGGAATAAAAAGAATATGAGAGAGGATAATGGTGTCCATCAGACGAACAGATCCCTCTGTATGTATGAGCCAATACGGACGACCCATTAGGTAAACTGACTGGAAAAGCCGGTATAGTCCGAGAATTAAGAAAACATGAGGCATTTTCAGTTACATGATTTGAAGCACCTGTATCAATTATCCATAAAGTTGCATCAAACTTACCATAGAGGCGATCATTTGAGATTTGAGAATTACCGACGAGGCTTACCAAAGCCTGCCATTGCTCAGATGTGAATGATGAAGAAGAAGCAGCAGAAGGAGCTCCGACAGCGGCAGCACCAACAGTAACAGGGTCGAGATCAGGTGTTGTTGTAGTTCCAGTGCTGTTGCGAGAAGAACCCATGCCTCAGCCATTTTGCGGACGACCACCGCCACGTGCATTGGATTTGTTGCGTTGCTCAAGCCACCAATCAAGATATCCATGCAACTCAAAACATGTGGTATGTTCATGGCCTGTCTTCTTACAATGAGTGCATATGAGATGAGATTTATCAGGGTTGTCACGACTACGAGTTCCATCGGCACGAAGAGCAAAACTAACCACATCTTCAACAACAGGTTTAGCAATACGAACCCGCTCATCTTGAGCCACCAATTTGTATGCTCGTTCAAGGCCAGGAAGAGGATCCATAGATAAAATATTGATGCGAGTATTAGCATGATACTCGAAATTTAGACCCATAAGAAATTGGTGAAGGTTGCCTGTCTCTCTGCGATCCGCATGTTGTTGAGCAGTCGTGCAGTTGTTACAGCAAGTGCAATTGATTAAAGGTTCATGACTATGGAGTTCTTCCCATAAGCCAGTCAATTTGCCAAAGTATGTGGCCACCGACATGCCCTTAGTTTGCTCACAACGAGCAATTGATGCCTTCAATTGTTGAATACGTGGGCCATCAACCACAGCATATCGGCTTTTTAGAGAATCCCATAACCGCTTAGCATCTCTAAATTTTGAGAGAGTGCTTTTAACATCAGATTCAATAGTATTCATGATCGAAGAAATCAACATGGGATGAATAGTATTCCAATCAGAAATAGTGCAAGGAAGAACAGGTTCAGTAATCGTACCATCTAGAAAATCAAATTTTCGGCGAGCTTCAAGAGCTGTTTGCATATCGCTGGCCCAATCATCGTAATTTTCACCATTGAAACGAGTAGGAGTAATAAAATCGTTTGGCCTATCCTGAGGACCAAGGTAAAAGGGAGAGTTATATTCAATTTTAGGAGGATTGCTGATGATAGCATCGTTCCCCGCCATGAATTTAGACTTGTGTATGATGCCGCTTTGATACCATGTAGGAATTTAATTTAGAATTTTTCCAAAATTTGATTTCTCATTGATCAAAGTTTGAATATTTAGGTTACAGCCATAAAAAGGAAAAGAGATCTGCTTCAAATCAAATTACTAAACACCAAACTTAGAAAGAAAAGGAAACGCTAAAAACTTAATCAGCAAATAACGTAATTTATGCCGCGGGCACGAGTCGTGCCTGAGGGCACGAGTCGTGCCTTTTCCAAATCACTCATGAAACGATTTGTTCCTTTTGTTGCACTCGAGCTAATCATCAGCACGACTCGTGCCTGTGGTCACGAGTCGTGTCCCTTGCGTTTCAACCGCCAGTTGTTCTGTAGCTGCACTTCACAATTACAATATGTCATGTGTGGCTATAAAAAATCCATCTAAATAGCTCTTAACTACTATATACTTCCTCCGTCCCATTAATAACTCCACTTTTTGTCAAAACGGGTGTCCCGTTTAAAGCTTCGCCTTTTCTAAAATGGCAAAAAATCTTTACTATTTCACCCACTCTTTCTCTCTCCTATTTTACTATTACACTCACAACATTTTTCAAATTTACTATTTCCTCCACTCATTCTCTCTCCTATTTTATTAATTACACTCACAACATTTTCTCCACTCATCAATTTTCTTAATTTGCGTGCCGAGATCAAAATGGTGAACTTATTATTGGGACTGAGGGAGTATATTCCATGTTCCTAACTACTGTAAATGTTTATTTTTATTACAAAAAAAAATAAAAAAAATTAAACAATTTAAATTAACTTTGAATAATAATTTTGAATTAATTTAATTATTCTAATAAAAATCTAAAATTTATTATTTATACATCATTATAAATACTATCAATTTTTTTTAATATTTTTATTAAATAAATAAAGTGATCGGAAATTATTTAAAAATATTACTTAAAATCCATTCAAATTGATTTTATATTTTTGAAAATATCATTTCGAGACGAAGGGCTTATTAGGCTCCATTTATTTGGGGAAAAATGTTTTTCGAAAAACGTTTTCCTTATCTTACTGTGTTTGGTAAGCATCGGAAAATGGAGAAAATATTTTTCGAAAAATATTTTCCCCACTTTTTTAAATAAAATAACTTACGAATTTTTCCTAATTAAAATATTTTTCGAAAAATGGTAACACCATCACACACACATAACTTTCCATTCACCCCCCACGTTACCCACCCCACATCAATCACCCCCTACCCCATTCCCTCATACAAAAATTATTTATATTAAAATTATTTTTTACAATTCTCCCCCCTCCCTCCCTCGGGTAAAAAAAAATTAATCATTTTAAATTTATTTTGATATTCCCAGCATTTTCAGATTCATTTCTTTCTTGCCATACATCGGACACATAGAAGAATAAGTATGGACACACCCTTAAATATCCCTAGGTATTCATTATGAAGTTTATCTTATTTTGTATGGAGTACTATATAAACTTAAGTCATATTTCATTTGTAATCATCGAATTTGAAATTATTATATTAGAGTTTCTCTTGTTCTCTAAACTTTGAATTCATTAAGAAACCGTTATTCTTGATTCAAGTCCGACTTATCATACGATTAATCACCATCGTTCGTGGCGTCATTCACTTTAGTCCAAGGTTGTCGTTACATTGGGAACGGAGGTCTTGGTATCCACCATTCCATCTCACATCAATTAAGTCCTTCGGTTCGTTTCACATTTGGGGGCATCGGGTCAATGTATCCGCCTTTCATCTTCGATTCTTCAGTTAGAACGATTTAGGGTTCCCTTTAGATCGTTGGGTCTTGTCATTCTGGGCAATGTTCACAACAGCTTCTTTCCTCCAATCAGATGGATTGAGCACTTGGACTGTTTGCCTTCCTAGTTAACAATTCAATATTGAAGGTTACCTGTGAGAGAGCTTCGGAAGTGAGAATAATGGAGATTTAGGAGGAGGTGAGGGGAATAAGCAAGAGCCGTAACTTAGATATTATATTCCTTATATGCTCCCGCAAGATGGACGTTCCTTGGATAAGTCCAATCTTGGAGAGAGATGAGATGAGCCGGGTTTGAAAATGATTTTGTTCCCGGTCGTGTGCGTGGTTGCCTGTGATGTGGTTCCTCGCGTCCGAGGTGGTGATAGGTTGGGTTTTGATGAGGGTTTGATCATAGAGGTGTAGGGGTTTAGGCTAAAGGGTATTGCCGAGGGTTAGATAGAGTTGTAGGGGTTTCAGTTGAAGGGTATTGCTGAGGATTTGATAGAGATGAGGGGTTTCGGCTGATGGGTATTGTCGAGGAAGATAGTGTTATGTTGATGGCAGTAGGTTTTGCCAAGGGTGAAGAGCAGGCAATAGGTTTTGCCAAGGTTTAGGGGTGGCTATGTCTCGGCCAAGAGGGGGTTTGAGCCGAGGTGAAGGAGCAGGCAGTAGTAGACCGAGGGTTTTAAGGAAAAGTAGGGTTCCAGCAGTAGGTATTGCCGAGGGGTTTGAGGGGTTTTGGTGGCGGAAAGGGTTTTTATGGCAGTGGGTTTTGGTGTTCAGGTGTGGCAGTGGTGTGTGAGGTGGGGAGGGTTTCGGCTTTGCCGAGGTTGTTTTGATTAGAAGGGAGGAGAGAGAAGATGAAGAAGGGAATAAAATAGGGTTTCGGCTATTAGGGTTTTGCCGTGGCTTGGTAGTTGAAGAGAGGGGGAGAGGCTGTGAGTGAGGCGGCCGCCGGAGGAATGGTGAGGCGCCAGCCTCACTTACAGGAAGTTCATTTTTTTTAAGGAGGTGAAGGGGGATGATGCGGTGGTGTTAGGGTTTTAGCTGAGGTGGGTAGTTTTAGGGTTTGGGGCGGAAGTGGGTTGGAGAAAGTAAAGAAAGGGAAAAAAAACAAATAAGGTTTCGGCCTTTTTGGAAGGTTTGAGCCGAGGGTGGTGAAGGAGAAGGAGTTTCGTGTGGTGGTCTGAAGGTGGTGATGGGAGGAGATTTCGGCTGGTAAGGGTTTGCCGAGTGGTTTAGGGATGGAGGAGAGTGGTCAGTTGAACAAGAAGGGGCGGTGGAATTGGGGCAGCCTTCAAGGAGTTGTTGTGTGTGTGTTTCGGCTGAAGGTGGGTGAAAGGGGGAGGGTTTCGGCTTTGGGTTTTGCCGAGGGTTGTGGTGATTTAGAAGGGTGGCGGAAGTGATGGTGAAGAGGGGAGGGTGTGGCGGCAGAAGGTTTTGCCAAGGTGGAGAGGGTTTTGATGTTTGTGGCGGAAGCAATGGTGGAGTGGGGGTTTGGCGGCTTAGGGTTTTGCCGCTAGGGTTTTGGTGGAGAGGTCCTACAATGGATCATTTTGCTTTGATACCATGATAGAATTATAGAAAGAGTGAGTCGAAGTCAAACAAACAAAGAAGAGAGAAATTGAATTGAAAGACTTCATTTTATTATGAAACGTAAGTTACATATTTATAGGGTTAGGGTTACAAGGATAGAATCAAATAATATCTCTAAGAATAAAATAATATCTCTAAGTTGATATACACAATATCTCTAAATATATATAATACACAATATCTCTAAATATATATAACAATATCTACTGAATATAATATAAAGATATTATATTTCTTATATTTATTTCAAAATTAAATTTCGTTTAGTTTCATGTGTACGCAGGGGCGGAGCCAGGAATTGCCTCAGGGGGGGGCAAGATTTCACGGGGGTTCGGGGGCAGCGCCCCCGAAAAAAAATTTTCGGGTCGGGCAAGTAAAAAATGGGTCGGATCCATGAAATACAATGTATTTTAGTTAAAAATGTAAAGAATTAAGAAATGGGAAAAGCCTAACTAATTAATTAAGATTGAAAAAATGTGAGAAAATTAGGAAAAAGAGAAAAACAAAACTATTAAGAAAAAGAAATGGATAGAGAGAAAGAGAGAATAGCAAAGATGGAGGACAAATAAAATTAATTGAAAATGTAGGTAGCAGGGCTCGAACACGGATTTGAAAGGAAACACCAAAGGCTTTAACTTCACCCCTTCTACCACTGAACCACATCACTCACTGGTGTTAATCTTGAAGTTAATTATATATATACATATATAAAAAAAAATATGGGGGGGGGCAAAAAAAATTTTTTTCCACTGCATTTCCGCCGCTGGGGGGGGCGAGTGCCCCCCCATGCCCCCCCCTGGCTCCGCCCCTGTGTGTACGACACGTGATGATTTAACCAAAAAACCAATTTTTTCGTCTAAAATCACTTAATTGCTAACTTTTAATGACTTTAAACTCTTAATAGTCACAAATGGAACATTGTACCTGAAGTGCAAGCACCCATATAATTATATACTTTGAACCCTTATTTATAATTTAATAATCCCATATTAAACCCGTAACACAGTAGGCATGAACAAGGAAAACTTGCTATAAACAGAACTAGTAGCTTTAATAAATTGAAAGCATTGTTGTAAGTTTTAATAAAACAGAGCATGCTTGAAAGGTTAAGGGATCCTACTGATGTGTTATTTTTTTAATTAAAATCAGACTGAGGTTGACACATGAATAAATTTGTTTCTCAGCGTCGACCTACGAAGCCAAAAGACTTGTGTTAAAGCGGGCATTTTGATGAGCTGTTTTAAGTTTCACCGTCGTAGAGGTTTTGCAAAAAAAAATAAAAAAAAAATAACATGGGCCTATGAAAGAGGAGCTGGTCTCCCATGAGAACAAGGGGATCCGCCTCATGCATGAGACGGATCAACCCATGACCCATGGGCATGATCCGCCACGTGAACACTGACCATTCCGCCATCTTTCAATTGACTGATATTCAATTCAACACCCATTTCTAAATTCAATCTAATCATAACCCAAATTTTCTATCGATCATCGAGAATCTATGGGATTCAATCGCAGCCAATTGTTAATCCGAAGCCTCATCAGTCGCTCAAGAACCACCACCGCCGCCAGCAACATTAAGTCCAACCGATCCTTATCGACCCATGGTGGGCCGACGTCAGACGTCTCAACAACAAAGAAGACAACGTCGTCTTTTTCTGCTGCTTCATTCTCTTCCAACGCAGCATTAAATGGAGGACCTTCTTACATTACATGAAGGGAGCTGTGTTTTGGGAACCCAATATGCCCATGACATTTGAGGATTTCCATATGCCTCGTCCCAAAGCCGGCGAAGTTCTCATCAAAACCAAGGGTAATTCCCAATTTTTTTTTCTCCATAGGCCCAATTTTTTAATTTAATTTAATTTAATTTATTTTTTTTGCTTTTTGCTTTTTTTTTTTTAGTTTTTATATTATTTTTTCGACTTTTCAGTGGTTTAGAAAAAGTAATAGTTACCATCTCTTAATGTAATGACTGTATACATATAAAGTAACATTGTTCATAAAGAACGTATCACTGTTTTACAAAAACAAAAGCTCGTTTTCACCCAATTTTTCAAATGTAATACAAACTATATGTATTACATTTGAAATGTAATAACTTATGTATATGAATGTAATAGTTTATACAAGTAAATATAACACTTTGATAGATAATGTAATACTTTTACATGTATCATGATAAATTTGAACTCATTGTAACTTATTGTTTGAAAACATATAGATTTGTTACAATTATGTACAAATACTATTACATATAAATAAAACGTTTGTTACATTTTAGTTATAATAAGTATTACTTTTGCCAAACGAAGAAAACATAGGGAAAAACACTATTACTTTTCTGTATATATGTATTACTTTAATGTATACAAACTATTACTTTATATGTATACAATCATTACATTATGTTATAGTAACTATTACTTTTTACAAACCGAAAAAAAAAAAAAAATTAAAAATTTAAAAAAAAAATTTTTTTTTTTGGGCCTATGAGAGGCTGCCACGTGTCAGGATCGGATCCATGGGTTCTGGAGAAAAAAAAAAATTATTGGCGAGTGATTTGTATATAAACTACTGGAAGGTAGTGGAAGGATAGGTGTTAATCATAATAGTTAACTTTTGTTGACCGTGTCAGACTTCTTCCACAGAGGTTAAAATAAAGAAAGTCTAAAGTCACAAAGCAAAACATTACAGGCTACTCTTGGTTACGCCACGTGTAAGTTATTGGCGACATGGTGAGTGGTTTTGGCTTTAGGTGACGGGAAGGTTATGGGTCATGGGTTATGGGTATTGGATCCGACCCGTCTCATGGATGAGACGGGTATTATTGTTCTCACGTGAGTTTTTGTCATGAAAGAGACCTTATAGTTTCAATATCGTTATGTTACAAACCGCCAATGATTATATATTCCCCCAATTCATAATCAAAGTTTTCCTGAATTTTATTTTGATAATTAACATAAATAAATTTTAATTAAATTTTATGTTAATTTAATTATTTTAATAAAATTTTAATTTTTTTATTGAGTAAAGGAAATAGTGATAAAAATTTTCTATTTTAGAAATTCTTAAGATTGATGGGAGCCCAAAATGGAAAGCTTTTTTAAAGATCGGGGGGACGGAGGGAGTATATTTTATTCAAAGTAAGGAGAGTGATTAGTATGTGAAAAAAAAAAAAATTCTAAACTTTAAGTATTACTTTGTGATTTAATGAGAATATTGAAAGATGAGGTGTAAATGAATATTCATATTTGTTTCTTTTATGAAGCTTAAGTAGTAAATACTATACATTAATTTAATTATTAATAGTAACATATACTCCCTCCGTTTCAGTTCAAGCTTCCCTTTTTTTTAAAAATACGCAAATTAAGAAAATGGGTAAGAAGAAAAAATGTTGTGAGTGTAATAGTGAATTAGAAGAGAGAATTAATGGAGGAAATAGTAAATTTGAAAAGTGTTGTGAGTGTAATAGTGAATTAGGAGAGAGAATGAGTGGAGGAAATAGTAAAAATTCATTGCAAAAAAAAAAAAGTGAAGCTTTTAACGTGACATCCATTTTGACAAAAAGTGAAATTTGAGCTGGGACGGAGGGAGTATATTGGAGAATAAAATATTATACTCCCTCCGTCCCAAAATGTTTGTCCCGTTTGATTTTTTTGTTGAACTTTGATCACGAATATATGACAATTTAATTATGTTCATGAAATTCTAAAAATTTCTATTGATTCACCATTAATAATATTATCAACAACTTTTAGAATTTCATGAACATGATTAATCTCTCATAAATTTATAATTAAAATTAAACAAAAAAGTCAAATAGGACAAACATTTTAGGACGGAGGGAGTATATATTTTAGAATAATTAATTTATAAGCAATTACTCCCTCCGTCCCGCCCGAAAAGGCACAAATTTCCTTTTTGGGTGTTCCATTTAAAAAGGCACTTTCCCAAAAAGGAAAGTTTTTATTAATAAAATATTCACCCAACCCCACTCATTCTCTCTCTTACTTTACTTTTACACTCACAACATTCTCTCTCCTAACTATTCCTCCCACTCATTCTCTCTCCTATTTAATTTTTCATACTCACAATATTTAAACTTTTTCTCTTTCCTACATCATTTTCCTTAATTTGCGTGCGAGGTTGGTTTTGTGCCACTTCGGACGGGACGGAGGGAGTATTATTTTAGTTCACGCAAATAAAAAGAAATGAAAAAAAAAATAGAAACAAAAGGGTAAAAAGATATACTCCCTCCGTTCCATTCGTCATTACTCATTCACTTTAAGCGTCACGAAAAAGGAATACTATTATAATATTAGGAAAGAGAATGAGTGGAGGATGTGTTGTGAGTGTGAAAAATTAAATAGGAGAGAGAATGAGTGGGATAAATCGTGATGGAATTATTGTTGTGAGTATAACAAGTGGGTTTCATTTAATATAAAAGTAATATAAATTTTTCATTTTGAACCGTTCTAAATTGGGTGGAACATTCATAATGGCAAAACGTCCTAAGTCCGAACGGGAAGGAGAGTCGGACGGGAAGGAGAGAGTATAGGAGAAAGGATAAATCCAAAAGGAAAGCACCAATAGTGAGTCCCGTGACATGACCGGCCAATCTGTACGTTAGATACTACCTACGTGGAACATACGTGTAAGCTGAATCAAAAAATTGACACGTAGCTAACAGCTGTTTCTTACTCCAGCTTCTTCCCTCCCTCCGTCTCTATATATTGATATTCCAACCTATTACTTCGCCTTCAATCTCTCCCTTTCCGTTTGCTTTTTCAATTCCCACACACTTGAAATTATCCACATTTTTGCTTAATTTGACCAATTTTCTCGAGAAAATTTGAAAGAATGAAGGAAAATACAGGGAATCCGTTGCACCTGACGTCTCTGAATCACATATCGCTGGTGTGCAAATCGGTTGAGAAATCCATGGATTTCTATCAGAATGTACTTGGATTTTTCCCCGTCCGGCGTCCCGGTTCCTTTGATTTCGACGGTGCTTGGTACGTATGCAATTAAACTTCTTCTTCCAAATTAAGAAGGGATATTTGTTGATTAAATTGTTGTATATATGCATGAAAAGGCTATTCAGCTATGGGATAGGAATACATTTATTGCAAGCAGAAGACCCAGATTGCCTCCCCAAGAAAACTGAGATCAATCCCAAGGATAATCACATTTCTTTCCAGGTACCCACACATCAATTTTCATTCTTTTATTTGATTTATAATTTTAAATTTTGCATAATTTACCCCAACTATATAAAAAAAAGAAATCAATCAATTATAGTTTATCTTTCTGGGTATGTAATAAAATATTAATGTCAAGAGCAAACAAACATTCATTATGGGGGACGGAGAAAGTACAATCTTGAAATTGATGATCGGACCGATCGAAATTCTTCTCTTCGTGGATAGTTCTCTAGGGGTGTAAATGGTTCGGTTTGAACCAATTTACGGATCGAACCACTAGTTATCGGTTTGGAAAAATCTCAAATCGAACCGAACCATGAAAAAATTCTAATCGAAACGAGGTTTGATTTTACGGTTCGTATCGCGGTTTAAACCGCAATTTAAATCACGTATCAAAATCATGAAATAGAACATTGCGTAAATCATTAATTAGAACATGGTTTCAGACTACACAATTCATTGTAAAGTTTGTTTGAATTTTTCAGACAATATACATAAAGGATTCAGTATTTAAACACAATTTGAAATTGTGTTTCAATGTTTATGATAACAACATATTATTTGAGTACTTGTAATGGTATGTGATGAATAGTGTATTAACATTATTATAAGAAGATTAATCAAAAGAAAAAAAAGGTATGGGTTAAAACCCATGAATAGAATTAGGGTTTTTCAAAATTTAAATGTGAGGTGAAGATAAAAGATATGCATATTTATGTTTAATATTGCGCGGTTTGATGGTCTGGTTTATCGGTTCGACTTGTAGGTTCGGTCTCGCAGTCTCGAACCGTGGTTTGGGGATCCAGACCGCAGACCAAACTGAATCACACGGCTTGACAAATTTTGGAACCGAATCAAACCACTACTGCTTGAAAATTGAACTAAATCGTGTGGTTTGGTTTGGTTCGATTCGATTCGGTTTCGAACCACGGTTTGAACCGAACCACTTACCCCCTAATGTTCATCTTGCTTTTTCTCATCTTGTTTTTATGTTAAACTTGTATTTTACGTTAACACAAATCAAACTGCAAGCTGTCTAATTTCTTTAATTTTTAATGTATTTCTTTCTTTGAAACTAAATTGTTAAAGAAAAGATGAATCAAATTGAAATAATTGCAGTGTGAGAGCATGGGAGCAGTGGAAAAGAAGCTGAAAGAAATGGAAATAGATTACAAGAGACAAAAGGTAGAGGAAGGAGGAATACAAGTGGATCAACTATTCTTCCACGATCCAGACGGTTTCATGGTCGAGATCTGCAATTGCGACAATCTTCCAGTCATCCCACTTGCCGGTGAAATGGTTCGGTCTTGTTCACGCCTCAACCTGCAGATGTTGCAGCAGCACCAGCAACAAATGCAAGCTGTAGTTCGACCTTAGTTGAGCTGGGTGGCCGTGGCCCTTCCCCTTTGTTGTTAGTTTCTTGTTACTAGTAGTACTTTTGTTTAAAATAAGACTGTTTGGTAATTAGCCTAAATAGGATGGATGGGGAAATGTACCATCTTCATATTTGGTGGTTTAGGTTTCAATTCATTGCTAATTAGGTCGTTTTTGCAGTTTTTTGTTTTGTTGGGGATTCAGACAAACTTGATGATCGATACCCACCATTTGTTTGTAAATAATTACTAGCTATTATGAAGTTTGATTGTTAAATTGTGAGCAAATTGCACCGTAATACCACAAAGTTTACCTAGAATTGCAATTGCAATTTGGGTAATACCACAAAGTTTACCTAGAATTGCAATTGCAATTTGGGTCATATATAGTACAAAAAGTTGCAATTTAGTATACTCCCTCCGTCCCAACAATTGCTTCATCCTTTTGTTCCGGCACACATATTATGGAAATGGGTGGAAAGAAAAAATGTTGTGAGTGTAATTTGAAAATAGGAGAGAGAATTAGTGGATGAAATAGTAAATTTGAAAAGTGTTGTGAGTGTAATAGTGAATTAGGAGAAAGAATGAGTGGAGAAAATAGTAAAGATTCTTTGTCAAAAAAGAAAAGGAGAAGCTTCTAACGGGACACCCTTTTGGGTAATTAGTGAAGCTTTTATTAGGACGGAGAGAGTATTATATTCGCATAAAATTGCAATCTAAGGCAATTTTGGACGGCAGTTAAAAATGATAGTTAAAAATGATGGACGGCGGTTAACAAATGTTAACGAAACTGAAACTGATGATAATGTTAACATTCTTTGAAAATTGCATTGGACACCCCTAAATTTCAACAATTTTTCATTTTTCATGATTTCGTTAATTAAATTAACACATAACAAGGGTAAAGACAACATTCACCTACAACCGTAACACCACCATGCCACCATTTAAAAAAAGAAGAAGAGGCAATCTATATTACAATAGACAATGGAGGTAACCGTTGAGACAAAGAGCGGATGAGATTGAATCTCAACAAATGATCCGACGGCATGAATTCTCCCTCCCCTTAATCGTTTTTAACTTCTCACTCCCCCATAACCGATATTCAAGTAAATAAGAGATTAAGGATTCTTTGTTTTATCATTTTGAAGTTTGAAGTTTCTGTGTATATGTTTGCATAATATTTATGTCTATTATTTTTCATATCTATATAATGCATAAATACGTTTCAGTTGGTAATTAATGTGCCTACTTAATCGTTTATTGGGACATAATATTTCTTTTATTAGCACGACGATTTTGATAAAATAAGGAAAAAATGAATACTCCCTTCGTCCCCGCAGAAGTGTCACCTTTTACCCAAAATGGTGTTCCGTTTGAAGCGTCACCTTTCCTAAAAAGGAAATATTTTATTAATATTCTATTATCCCATCCACTATTCCCTCCACTAATTCTCTCTCCTCTACACTCACAACACTTTTTAAATTCACTATTTCCTCCACTAATTCTCTCTCCTATTTTCAAATTACACTCACAACATTTTTTCTTTCCACACTTTTCCTTAATTTGCGTGTCACTCCTAAAAGGGTGACACTCTTGCCGGGACGTTGGGAGTATAGTAGAAACGCAATTGGGTAGGCGTCACTACGTGCCCTTGACACGGGAGTTAGTACTAGTTCATTTATATTTTAAACAGATTCATCATTACATCCCACCTTAGCACCGTCACCATTATCGACGGCATCACCTCTACCACCATCGTTAACACCACCACCTAACATCAAAACCACTCCAATTCCCACAATTTCCACAGCCACAGACATTACCACCATCCCAAATCTCAATTATTTCAGCAAACCAAAAAGAACAATCTTGAAAAGCAATTACTCAATATCAAGTCCCAGCAAAAATAGTACCAAATTCTGATAAATTACCAAATTCAAATTCAAATTCTTTATTGTGGATCGCATTTCAAACTCAAATTCGGGGAGGAAAGACGAGGGGGAGAAATAGTGAGTGAAAATTCGCTTAAGAAAAAAGGGAGGAAAGGGGTGGAGTGGTAACTATGGTGTAACTTTCATCGAAATTAATGAATAAGATTGGACATCGTACAGGGGTGGGGCGAGGTCGGTCATGGTTTTTGGGATGGGAGGAAACTACCTTAATGAGGGCAGCAGATAAGGGGAAGGAACCACTGGCGTGGAGGAAAGGGGAGAGGCGACAACGGATAAAGTGTCGAAGGGATGGGAGCAACAACGAAGGATGGCAACGTAGGGGAGGAGAGGGTATAGCGTGGGTGCAATGAGAATAGTTGTCGGAATTGTGAGAATTGTAGGAGAGGTGGACATGAGGTGAGACTGCCGAAATGGCAGGGGAGAAGGGAGGGTTGGATATGGAGGAGTTTGATTAATTAATGTGTTAAAGAACGTAGAGGATTGAGGTGTTAGTGTGGGATACGGGTATTAAGGTTAAGGGAGAAGATGAGAGAAAATTAAGGGAGTAGATGAGGCCACGAGGGATTGTGGGAGTTGATTGGTGGGTTACTATAATCATTTAAATAAAGTAGACTTTTTTTCTTTTTTCTTTTTTTATATTTTTTATTACTTACTATGTATTATAATATAATATTAGTGTATAAATAGTTTATTATTCTATTTATCTTTTAGGAGATAATATAATATATTATTAGGTCATTTTTTAAACAGTTATTATATTATTCATTAAAATTATAATTACATTTTTTTTGAAAACTCATTATTTATTGTAAATATATGATTATAAGTAAGAGAATTTGGGCGGATAATATGGTCGATACCTGTATTTGGGCGGATAATATGGAGGATATGGATATAGATTCGACTTGGACTAAGATGGTACATACCATAAAGGAGGTGGCGAAAGAAGTCCTTGGAGAATCTAGAGGAAATGGGCCACCAAGTAAGGACACATCATGGTGGAACGAGGAAGTAAAACAAGCAATAAAGGGCAAGCGAGAATGCTACAAATTATTGGGGAAATGTAGGAGCGACGTGAACTATGAGAAGTATAAGGAAGCTAGAAGAGATGCTAAGAAAGCAGTAAGAGACGCAAGAGCAAAGGTGAATCAGAAACTTTATGATAAGTTGGATACAAAAGAAGGGGAAAAGGACATCTACAGACTCGCTCGTATGAGGGATAAGAGGACACGAGATATTGGGACGGTTAAATGTGTGAAGGATGTAGATCAAAGAGTTTTAGTCGGGGATAAAGAGATAAAAGATAGATGGAGTTCGTACTTTGATAACTTGTTGATGGCGGTCGAGAGCAGGATGTTGGAGATTTAAATATCTCTTCGAGTATGGTTAATCGAGATTTTATGCGGAGAATTCGAAAGAGTGAAGTGGAAATGGCAATGAAAAAGATGAGATTGAAGAAAGTCGTTGGACCGGATGGTATACCAATTGAGGTTTGGAGATGTTTCGGGAGCAGGGAGTAGATTGGTTAACAACGCTTATTTAACAAGATATGGAGAGTTAACACAATGCCATTGGAGTGGCGGAAGAGTACTCTGATCCCTTTGTATAAGAATAAAGGTGATGTCCAAGATTGTGCCAACTATCGGGGATCAAACTAATGAGCCATACTATGAAACTTTGGGAAAGAGTGATTGCACAAAGGTGAGAAAAATTGTGGATATTTCGGATAACCAATTTGGGTTTATGCCAGGAAGATCGACTATGGAGGCAATATATCTTATGAGACAAACCATGGAGAAATATCGGGATCAAAAGAAAGATTTGCATATGGTTTTCATTGATTTGGAGAAGGCATATGATAAAGTGCCAGAGAGGTACTTTGGTGGGCATTAGCGAAGAAGGGTGTTTCAAAGAAATATATTGATATTATCAAGGACATGTATAATGGAGTTAGTACTTGTGTACGAGACTAGTGTTGGAAAGATCGAAGAGTTCCCTATAAAGATTGGAGTGCATCAAGGTTCCGCACTTAGCCCATTTCTTTTGCTTTGATAATGGATGAATCGACGAGGTCACCCAAGATGATATACCAAAGTGTATGTTGTTCGCAGATGATATTGTCTTGATTGATGCGACAAGAGAGGGTGTTGAAAGTAAATTGGAGTTGTGGAGACACACTTTGGAATCTCGAGGTTTTCGATTAAGCGAAGCAAGGCGAATATTTGGAGTGTAAGTTTAGCGAGTTGGAAGTAGGGAGGCAGGGCGGTCACATTTGATGGAAATATTATCCAAGCTTCGAGTTTTTTCGCTATCTTGGATCCATTATCCAAAAGGATGGAGAATTAGATGGAGATGTGGCTCATAGGATTAAAGCGGAGTTGGTTGAAGTGGAAGAGTGCTACGGGGTTTCTACATGTGATCGCGGCATGCCAAATAGATTAAAGGGAAAATTCTACCGCACGGCAATTAGGCCGGCATTGCTTTACGGCACCGAATGTTGGGCCGTGAAACAGTGTCACGTGCATAAGATGAATGTGGCGGAGATGCGTATGCTTCGATGGATGTGCGGTCATACAAGAAAGGATCGGTTGGGGAATGAGGTGATCAGAGGTAAAGTAGGAGTTGCGCCCATTGAGGATAAAATGAGGGAAAATCGTCTACGGTGGTTTGGACATGTGAGAAGGAGACCGAGTGATGCACCGGTTAGGAGGCCGGAACAGTGGAGAAATGATAAAATGGCGAGGGGTAGGGGAAGACCCAAACAAACTTGGATTAAAGTAATTGAAAATGATATGAAGTTACTTGAAGTGGATGAAAGTATGGTGTTGAAGAGGCCGGAGTGGAGGGCAAAAATCCATGTGGGGGGTTGATTTTTTATTTTTTATTTTTATTTATTTTTATTTTTATTTATTTATTTATTTATTTATTTATTTTATTTATTTTTATTTATTTTTAATTTATTTATTTATTTATTTATTTATTTATTTCACGATAACATATGAGGATTCATGTTAGCCGACCCCAAATTATTTTGGGACTAAGGCTTTGTTGTTGTTGTTGTTGTTGTATATGATTATAAGTTTTTATTATTTTTTAGTTTGTGTGAGTGTTTTATCTAAAGTAATATAAAAGCAGCACAGCCTTGGAGCCAAAAAGTCAGGGGCATTTTAGTAACTTCACATGGTGGCATTTTGGCAATTAACAAGGCGGAGGAGACACGTGGCACGCGTTGACTGGGCGCGTGCACCACACGCGCTTACAAAGGCGCGTGTCCGGGTATGCTTTGTTTTTTTTTTTTTGTTTAAAGCCACGACACGTGGCGTGCTCTGATTGGTCCGTTTATTTCCGAATTTTTTTTTTCCTCCTATTTTTTTGACCTCAATTATTTTATAAAAAAAAAAAAAATTTTAAAAAAATTTTACACCAAAATTCATAATTTTTTTTCCTCTTTAATTAGAGACTAATTTCATTAAATTTGGACAAAAAAAAAATTTCACTATTTTTTAAATATAAATTTCTTAATTATCCTATCTTAATTTTTCTTTTTTATTTTTCAATATCTTTTTTTTGCAAATTAATTAAGTGTGAATTATATATTTTTATTATAAATGATAATAATAATAATCATTAGTTTACTTTTTAAATATAAATTAATGTTTGTAATGTTATTTCTTTCGTTTCAAAATTTTACATTAACTTTTTAAACATATTAAGTACTATTTTATAAAATATTCCTTAGTACGAATATATTAATTTATTTTTTTACCCGAAGTAGTATTATTTTGTACAAATTAATGTTTATAATGTTCGTATCTTCGTATCTTCGTGTCAAAAAATAAATATTACTTTTTGAGACAAGTTAATTCATTGAGGCAAAGGAAATAATTTTTTTTTATATAGAAAATAGTATTAATTATGGGATGAAAGTAATATTCATTTTTTTAATTGAATGAATTTTTTTTTGTTAAAAAGTAGAATTTTTATATGTCCAAAAAAAAATTAACATTGCTTCTTTCGTCTCAATGAACATTTTAAAAAATAATACTACTTTTTTCTTCTAAAAAATTAATGTAATATTTTTAGACGAAAACACTAACATTACAAACATTAATTGCAGAGGCGAATGAAGTAGTATTAATTTTTAAAATATTCATTGGGCTGAAGGAAACAATGCTCATTTTTTTTTTGAAAAAAAATGTAGTATTATTTTTGGGTTATTAATTTCGAATCGAAAGTAATATTCATTTTTGAAATATTGTAATGTTAGTGCCTTCGTTTCAAAATATGACATTATTTTTTTTAACAACTTAAGTATATCCGAAGTGGTATTATTTTGAGAAAATTAATCTTTATAATGTTTGTATCTTCGTTTGTCAAAAAATAAATATTATTTTTTGAGATAAGTAAATTCATTGAGGCAATATAATTTTCAAATAATTGTTTTGCAATGTTAAACATCTCTATTTTCTTTTGTATTTGTTTCGATTTCGATCAGTTATGCGTTAGTAACTGTCCGTGCATCGCACGGGGGTACTGCTAGTAGAAATAATGATAGAATAGTGACAAATCAACAATTATTGAATTTTGAGGGTGTCCAATGCAATTTTCAAAGAAGATTGTTAACATTTTCATCAGTTTCGTCAACATTTGTTAACCGCCGTCCATCATTTTTAACTGTCGTCCAAAATTGCCTTAGATTACAATTTTGTGTGAATATAATGTACTAAATTGCAACTTTTGGTACTATACGACCCAAATTGCAATTCTGGGTAAACTTTGTGGCAGTATGGTGCAATTTGCCCTTAAATTGTTGCTAACAAATTAAGTTGGTTTTAATTTACGCACTCGTTTTAAAATAAATATTTAAAATTATTTTCCTTTCATGTTAATAGTCTTAGTTTGACTATCAATCTTTAGTACTTTCATCTTGATTAATTGAATTTCTAAATGAAAAAAAAACTTTCTCATAAAAGATGGTCCACTAAACTCAAAAAATAGACTTATAATTCTATTAAAATTGCATAAAAAAAATTGTTATAGTGACCATAATTTGGTCATTCAAATATGACCTCAACTACATGACTTGTACAAGCAAGAATGCAAAAAAAAAAATAGAATCACACAGCAAAGATCAAACACAAACAATCAAGAAATGATGTACCTTAGTGGAAAAAAGAAAAAGAAGATGGATTGTATAAACAAAAAATGAAAACTCTATGTCCCTCTAGCAAGCATCTTCTCATAATTTTCAATAGACTCCAACCTCTGAATGACTAATTGCTGCCTGAATTTCCTTATGAACGCCTCAGCGCTTTTATTTATATCTTCCTCCGTTGTCGTCGACGGTGGCATTGGCTGCCTCTTTGATGCCGCCACCGCCTTGTTTGCCGTTGCATGATCAGATATTGGAGCCTTCTCTCTTCTAAAATCATTAGAATTAAACAGAAATTCGCCATCTTCTTCGTGGATAGATTTACGGTAGTTGTAGTTGTTGCTACGGTTATTGGCTGACCTCAAACTCTCCATCTTTTTGTGTGTTTTTGTGCAAATTGGTGTGGTTCCAAAAAGCTAACATGCTGCCTTATTTATAGAGGAGCTAGTTAGTCGACCAAATGAGAAGAAAAGTCTGGATCAAGAAAGTCAACGCTTTGAATTTTTTATTTTTTTTAAAAATAATTTGAAGAAAAATCTGATATTAGTATTCAATTATGTGTGGCTTAAGTAGATCATATAATCTATAGTATAAATGGCAACCCCTCCGTGAACAGTACAATGAACAATTTCATAAGCCAAATTTTCCATTTTGCCCACACTAAGTTGTCCCTTTCCCATTTTGCCCTTAAAAAAAATTATTTTTTTTTAAATTAAAAAAATAATTTTTTTTTAATTAAAAAAAAAAAACACGTGTCCTTGGACACGGGCTTTTACTAGTGACTAAAAAATGGAGACGTGGATGGAAAAACGAGGACGAGATAGTAATTTTAAAAGATTTTGGGCAACTAGTTAAGCAAAAAATACGGGATTAAGACCTCTCAATAAAAAAGGCCAATGCCAAATTGCCAACACCTCACGTGGTGATATTAATGAAGTTAGGCAGGCCGGCTTTTACGACTTAATATTAGCAGCTAAAAGTTTAACCAAGGGAATACTGAGTTGAGATTACTTGATAATGTCGATATCAGCGCTAATCACTTATAATTATTGAATCACGTGTGATAAATAAAAGTGGTTCAGATTATCTCAACTCGGGAATACTATTCATTTTCCGTGGCTTAGATCTATAGTATAAATGGCAAAGGGGGTGAACAGTACAATGAACAGTTTCATAGTTTCATAAGCCAAATTTCCCATTTTGCCCTCATCACTAAGTTGTCCCTTCGTTTCTTAAAAAAAAAACGTGTCTTCGGACACGGGCAATAATAAAAAAAAACGTGTCGCCGGACACACTCTTAGGATATGTATAGATTCAAGCATACATAACGCTTAGATAGATGTATAGATTCAGGCATACGTAAAGCAAGCGTGTGTTGACCGGACAGCTAATTGCATTTTTACAACGCTTAATTATCAAATCAAAACGTGTGCCTTAATTTATGAATTTGGACGGAAAGCCTCTCCTCACTTGCACTCTCTACGCAAGTATGCTGGAAGTTGGGACTTGCTACGGTGCCTTTTTTTTTATGAATAGGTGTTCAAAAGTCAAAAATGCTAGTTGGGCCCATGCGGCCGCATAAGGCTCTGCAATTTGGGGAAAACAAGACCTATGTGCCCGAATAATATGGCCACATAGCCCTCAACAAGTTTTGCAATCACATATACTCCCTCCTTCAATATCAATATTCAGACATATTTTGCTCGTCCCAAAATAATCAACAAAGTCACAAAATAAATGAAAATGAGACCCACCAATTTCATTTGAATCGTTCCTATTAGGGTGTATGTTCTAGCAACCTAGACTAGACTAATCTAGATATGTGAATCTGAAAGCAATTTGTTCAATCTAATCTGAATATGGGATACGACCTAGAATTTTGAGATAGCCGAAAAGTCTCGATCAAATCTAAGCTAGCCATAACAATCTGAATCTGAAAGACAATCTAAAATCTTGTATGTGAATTCATGTATGAAATTAGATTGGATATTCATCGAGCAACAGTTGACCGTCTGATAAGTTTGGTTCTCCTCCTCCCTCCCTGAGATATTTCAAAATATTGCGTAAACATTGAGTATCATTAGGGAATGGAAACCTTAATTTCATGCACAAAATATGAAGGATTGCGTTCTTATGGAAATAAAACTGCAGTCTGCAGATCAGCAAAGTCAGTTCCAGGTTCGTCAGTTTCCTGTAAAATTATTGTCACGGCCAGACAAGCTTATTTTCATGGTGGTGGAAAATTCCGTGGGTAAATATCCTGTTTCTAGTATATATTGAAGTTGAACAAGTGTGAGTACAGTACACAAAATATGAACTCCAATAACGCTTTTGTCACCATGAAAAAACAAAAATATTTCTAGAAGGATTGAACAACAAGGGTAGCTGGAATAATCTGCTGAATAAAGCTTCCATTGCATGAGAAGCAAGGAGGGGGATATACAGGACCCGAGCTTGTCCCATTGGCTTCCCAACAAAATGACGTCGTAAGTCCCCCAGTCTCTGATACAAGTTGAATATCTTCCAAATATAACTTTTCGCAAGGAAAAACATCACTGCAAGCAAGCCGTATGGCTTCCTCTGTTGCTGATGTTCCTTTAATGCTTATAAAGGATATATCGTCAACAATAACAGCAGAACTCTGCATTCACCATAATATCATAAGTAAAGATCCCATTTAATAAAAATGCAATCTTTTACTCCCTCCACCTCAAAATAAGTGTCGCAATTGACTTGTCAACGTTTTTAAGTGGTGTGTTTTATATGTTTGTATAGTGATTGTATTATGATAAAAATGCAATCTTTTATCTATTTTCAACCATCTACAAACCTTGTTCTGACATGGCTCTGGTGAATCACAGTAATATTGATCTACTATGATTGGATTGGACACATTTTCCATCCACACGTCCTGAAAAGTAATCCTGCTGGCAAAACCGCTACCTCCCTGATGAACAGATGGATTTTTTTTTTATAATAAGATGGAAAATATTGTTAAGCAAGGACAGTTGCAGTAATTAACCATATTCTGATGTGTTTGAGAGAGAGCATGATTTATACCTGCCATGTTTTGATCCTAACTCCATTTTCAGTGTTGGACAGAACTACCCCTTCAACTCTTACATCATGTACTTGAGTCCAGGTGTCTCCTTTCCCCAAGCTTCCAATGCTATCAAAATAAAGAACCCAATTAGCTACAAAGATTTCATAATAAAAGTCCACCCAAAATTGTATTTAACAGAAAAAAATAGTTTTCTTTTCACCTAATCCCGTGGCCTGGGCCACAAGCAATGTTCTTGATCCTGATTCCTGAAGAATTGCTGACAATAGATATGCAGTCATCACCTGTAGCATGCTCATTAAGAATAATGTATAACGGGATCTTGATTTCTTAACAGACTTTTTAACAGAAAAGCGGTCAGAAGTTAACAAAGGACTAACCTGTACCAATGATGCTATCTTCTACTCTCACGTGAGTTGATGCACTTATATGGATGCCGTCTGTGTTAGGGCTATCTCCAGGTGCTACCACACTCAGTTGTGATGCCACAACCTTTGTACAGTTGGTGAACGCCAAGTGCATTTGTTGACTGTTCAATATCCTAAGATTTCTGACTTTCAAATTTTGACCTTTATGAAAAGTCAAAGCCTACAGTACCAACTCATCAAAACTTAATCATCCGCTAACCTAACTGTCAGACTATCTGCATAACAAAAAAAAGAACGAGAGCACTAACCGTTGGGGCATGTTTACACGGCTGTCAAAAAGAGAAGCAAAGTTAGCTTTAAAACTATATAGTACTACCTCTTTCCCAAAATGAATGTCCAAAACAAATCAATTTTTCTCTTCTCAAGAGCAAATTTGATTTTTTTTTTTTTTGGACATTCATTTTGGGACGGAGGGAGTAGAAAAAAGAACACAGGTTCACACATTCAAGAAAGAAGTACATTTGTTGTATTTCTCTTGCAAGAACGAGCCCACCATTCCTCTCCCATCCCGTTAACTGTCCCTCCCCCTTCTATGGTGAGGTGCTCCACGTCATGGAAATAGATCCATTTATGTGGGTCCAAGCCTTCCCAATCATGAGGGTCATTTGGCGCAACAATAGTACCAGATATCTGTGAAAATCACAAACTCCCAATAAAGCATATGAATTAAATACTTGCTTTAGAACCATGAACTATGAAATTAACAAGCAGGAAGGTTCAAATAAACTTGCACATACCCGTAAAGTAACCTTGGGGTAGCAGTGACCAGAAATATTAATTGGTCGAACAAGATAAGTGTGTCCTGCTGGAAACACAATTTCGGATCGCGACGTTGGAGCAGTACATGCCATCTTCCAAACTTCTTTAAAAACCTGATGGCATTGATTTATATCAAACATTAAATTCAAGATTTTTACGAACTACAATAGACTAAAGAATGATAAATCTTCACAAAAAAAAAAGGTTTTCCAAATCACACTGTATGAGAAAGAAAACAAAAGTTAATTCCAAACAAATGGACATTACACATATTAATTTCAATAATTGTTCCCAACAAGCTTCAGATTTTCTGAACTAGAATTTACAAAGAGAAAGTATAATCTTTCACAGAAACCCTTTCAAAGTCATGTATCACTTGTAAGAGAACATTACATTGGGAATAAACGAGACTTGTCTATAACATGGCTCTTGGGCTACTCCGCTTATCACCAATTGGTTTTAAGGTGGAACCTCAGAATTTATTATCGTTGTCCGTTCTCATTGGACACCCAAATAGCCAAAATAACATCAACAAATGCTTAAAGAAAATACAGTAACAAATAACATCTTCACAATAAAACAAAGGAAGATGATTAATGTGCAGAATTAGGACAGTTAATGCCTCAGGGTGTTGTACTTATCATACAACACCCAAATTCATTGAGGTGTTGTACAGTACAACACCTATAACAAATAAGGAGCAGCAAAAAATCGTCTGAAACTACAGTGAACAGTGATAACAATACATGGGCATAGCTAAAGATGATATTATTTTTCTCCAAGAATGTTGTTTAATTTACCTCAGTATCATCCATAAGACCATCGCCGGTTGCGCCATAGTCAATCACATTGAGAACTAATTTTCTTGATCCGAGGATGTTGCTGAAATCCCCAAATCTTGGGAGAAGCTGATGTAACAGAAAATTGAAATCGAAACCCTCAACTACATTTGTGAGATTTGATAATATACATAAAGAATAAATCACACAAATTGACTTAAACCCAGAAGAAGAAAAAGAAGATCCCAGCTTAAGCTTCCCCATGTGTCCCTCACGTCCTCCTGTGTTATCATCCAGTAAACAACTGACTGAACATGAGTTAGACATGACAGCCTTTAACTGTATTTATAGTGTGTAAATATTGACTTTGTCAAAATCAAAGTTCGGGTTTGTATATCCTGCTTTTAGTCCGAAAGTTAAAAAAAATTAAATGGGTCAAGAATTAAAAAAAAATGAAAAAAATTGATTAGTTTTGAGTGGAAATAGTTGGGTAAAAGAGAAAAAGTGTGGTATGTAATAGTAATACTCCCTCCGTCCCAATAATAGCTTCCCATTTTGCCATTTTGGGTGTCCCGTTAATAGCTTCCACTTTCCTTTTTTGGCAAAGGAATCTTCACTATTCCCTCCACTCATTCTCTCTCCTCCATTATTTTAATACTCACAACACCATTATAATTTACTATTCTCTCCACTCATTCTCTCTCCTATTTTCAAATTACACTCACATCATTTTTACTTCCCCCCCAATTCCTTAATTTGCGTGCTGCCCAAAAAATGGGCAGCTCTTATTGGGACGGAGGGAGTAATTGTTATGAGTATTACATGTAATACCCACAAATAAAAAAATAATAAAAATTTTTCATTTTGAGATTTTGAACTTTAGAATGGGACACCATTTTGAGAAAGCTTGAACTTTCGGATGGGATGAAGGAAGTATGCAGTTTCTCAAATGTGTGTAAAAAATTATTACTTCCTCTGTCTTAATATAATGTTTCTAGTTTGGCTTTGCATAAAAATTAAAAAAAATCAATGTTGTGAATATAAAAAGTAAAATAGATGAGAAATAAGTTGGTAGATAAACAACGAACTTTAAATTGGGACAAACGAAAAAAAAAAAAATTAAGAGCTTAAATCGGAAGGAGGGAATAGTTTTTAATTGACAAACCATTTAAAACAGACTTTTTTCAAATATATTAAATTTAATTAATGGTTGAGTTTCTCATATACTTATAATGTACATATATAATATACTCCCTCCGTCTCGCAAAATTTTACCCGTTTACTGTTGAGAACGGAAAATAAGGAATAATGTAATTAAAGTAGGTGTTGTAAGTGGGAGGAGAGAGAATGAGTGGAGAGAATAGTAAATTTGAAAAGTGTTGTGAGTATGACAAGTGGGTCTCATGAATAAAGAAGTATTAAAAAATTTCCTTTTTAGGAAAGTGGGACGCCCAAAATAGTAAAAGGGGTAATGTTTTGTGAGACGGAGGGAGTATATATTATAAATGATTAAGTTTCTATTGATTGTAGCCGGTTAGACAATCAATGCAACCAATAATATATAACATATGCGGTGAAGTCTTAATTTGTAGGGACGATGCCGTTTTAACGTCGGCTTTGCTCCAATTTATTTATGTAATTTCTGAAAGAAATTAAGGCAAATTGCAATTTGGTTACCTATGTTTGTATCACTGTTGCAATTTGGTTCTCAATATTGAAAAAGTTGCAATCTGATTCATAACATTGACATTTTGTTGCTAATTGATGTAAAAATTAACGAAATGTTAGTTTTTTAAGAGTCATAATGGTAATTTCAATCCCAACACCACCGACGACTATCACTATTAGCATCATAGTCACCACCACTCACTATTTTATGTATTTTTTTAATTAATTTATATTTTTGAATCTTTTTTTTTTATTAACAAAGTGTTATAAAGCTAAACCATTTTTATATCATTTTTATGTTAAAGAGTAATTTATTCCTTCCCCCCTCAAAATGATTAGCATTTCCCTTGAAAAGTTATTTACATGATACATGACTTTAATTTCGTCAAAAAATTTACAATTTGTTAGTTTTATATTAACTAGTTTAACATCCGTGCGATGCACGGACCGTGACTAAGACTCAAAAGACGAAATTTAAAATAAAAAATACAGAAGAGCGAGTTGTTTTTATATATTGTGAAAGAAATTCGTGAATACTATATTGTTAGTACAAATATCACAGTGATCAGTGTTATCATCATTACATATCAATATTTAAAATTATTTACCTTTTAACTCTGAATGTAGTGACATATAATTTGTCATTGCAAAATTTTGATTTCTTCAAAATAAAGACAATTTTTTTGAATTTTTTATAACTCATTTTGGGATGAAGGGAGCAATAAAATTATTTAAGCAGATGAAACATTGATTAGTATAAAGAGCAAGTTTAGAGACAATATTTATTACTCAATATATCTTAAAATGAACGTATGACCCATTTTAAATATATAGATGGAGACTTAAAAAATTGAGACCAAGCTTTTAGTAAAATGAGTACATAAACAATTTCCTACCCACATAAAAAAATCAAAAAATAAAATAAGTTTAAATAATAATTTCTTTATCTTAAAATACTACTCCCTCCGTCCCAGACCATGGGTATATGGAGTGGATTTCACGCTTCTTAAGAATTTTTTTTAAAAATGAATAAAAGTTAAATATGAGATAGGGAATAGTAGTTAAATGTGTGGTAGGGAATATGAGAGAGAATGTAAAAGTTAAATATGTTGTAGAGAATAGGAGATAGAATGTAAAAGTTAAAAATATTTAATAGGAGAGAGAATGAGTGAGAGGAATAGTAGTTAAATGTGTGGTAGGAAATAGGAGAGAGAATGTATAAGGGTATAATGAATGGTTTTTTTGTAAATATATGGAGTTGATAAGGGTGTAAATATATTCAAAAACTTGCCATTTATGGAAATGAACTCTTGGTTTGGGACAGACCAAAAAGGAAAGATGAACCCTTGGTCTGGGACGGAGGGAGTATATAGATATAGATATCAGCAGCAAAGCAGACCTACCAAAGGTCCAATGGTTCGTTCTTCTCCGTCTGACATTAAATTACAAAAAAAAAAGTAAGTATTATAATAAAGAAAACTAAATGAAATTATTATTTTTTTCATCTCACATAAATACTTTAAAAAATTGTAATTCTATAAAAAATTGATGTTTTTCATTTCGAAAGTGAATATTACTTTCGATTCAAAATGAATAACCCAAAAATAATACTACATTTTTTATAAAAAAAATTAACATAGCTTCCTTCATCCCAAGAACATTTCAAAAAATAATACTACTTCATTCGCCTCTGCATTGTTTGCATTGTTTGTAATGTTAGTGCCTTCGTCTCAAAAATATGACATTAATTTTTTAGACGAATAAAGTAGTATTATTGTTTGAAATGTTCATTGAGAGGAAGGAAGCTATGTTCATTTTTTTTGGAAATATAAAAAAATTCTACTTTTTAATAAGAAAAAATAATTCCTTTAATTCAAAAATAAATATTACTTTCGTCCCATAATTAATACTACTACTTTCTATATAAAAAAAATTGCTTCATTTGCCTCAATGAATTTACTTGTTTCAAAAATTAATATTTATTTTCTGCCACGAAGACACTAACATTATAAACATTAATTTTTAGAAAAGATTTTTAGAAAATAATACTACTTCGGCTAAAAAAATAAATTACTATCTTCGTCCCAATGAATATTTTATAAAATATTACCTAATTTGTTTAAAAAATTAATGTAATATTTTGAAACGAAGGCACTAACATTACGAACATTAATTTTTGAGGCGAATGAAGCAATATTTTTTTTTTAAATATTCATTGGGGTGAAGAAAGTAATATGCATTTTTTTAAAAAAAAAAAAGTAGTATTATTTTTTGCTTATTCATTTTGAGTTGAAAGTAATATTCATTTTTTGAAATGAAGAAAATAATTTTTTTATAGAATGACATTTTTTTAAGTATTTACTTGAGATGGAAAATATAATTTTCCCTTCTAGTTTTCTTTATTGTAGTTTTCTTTATTAAGACATAATTTTTATTTTGCAATTTAAAGTTAGAGGTAGAATAACGAACCTTTGGACCTTTAGTTGCTGATAGTGGTAATTTGAATTCGCTACTTCAAGTAGCTAGTTCAAATTTTAGTTTTTATTTTATTTTATTATTTATAATAGCATAAATATTGAAATAAAATTGAGCAAATTTAACAACTTCTTCTGCCTTTAGTGTAGCGAGTTTAATCAGACAAAATTATAAACTCGGAACACCGTTTAGCGAGTTACAAAAAATGGGTCATTTAGGTCAATAGTTTGGAAGGTTTATTATTTTTGATAAAGAGAATTAAAAATAAAAATCAAAAGATTTGGTCATACCAAAAAGATAGTACAGTTATCTAATAAAAATTAATAACATTCTTTTTCAAATGAAAACTTTCCATTAACTCATGCTCGTACATCTAAAAAATATGTCATATTTATTTATATTAACACATCATGAACATAATTATGATATTTATTTCAATTTAACTTATTAAATTTTGAGAAGAAAAATCAAAATCCTAAAAACACTAACAATTGTGTTAAATGAAAAAAAAATCCCAAACTCTCCGCTCCCTCATCAAACCCAACTCACTCATTCCTCACCCTCTTTTAAAATACCAATTTATACTATCTTTATTTCTTAGAATATTGTCATGCACTTCAATCAAATTTTTTAAAATGATGACCATCTTTCCCGATATTCGTCTTTATAAATACACAATTTTTTGAGACCGATAGAGAAATCGATAAATTTATTAATACTTTATTTACTATGCTTCAAATATTTTTTTAAGAAATATTAAATAAATTGTTTGATGTATCGAACTAAAATAAACCCAATAACCATATTAACCCATCTCACTTATTAAATAGAAACTCAAACCCAGATTCATCACACTCCCACTATATATATGTATAGATATAGATTATTATTATTATATTAAATAACCCTATATACTTTATAAATGGACAATAATTTTGTTCATAAAATTTCAACACCCTTTCAACTCATCGTCCTATACCCCACCATTTTTTTATTTTTTATAATTTTTTTGTATGATTAGTAAAATTATTATTATTATCATTTATAATTAAACTCAATAAACATATTACCCGATCCCACTTATTAAAAAGAAACTCAAACCCACATTCATCACACTCTGCACTATATATATATATATATATATATATATATAGTATATAATAATAATAACCCTATCTACTTTATACTATACTCCCTCCGTCCCGCTAATATCCGCACACTTTCCTTTTTGGGCGTCCCGCTAATATCCGCACACTCTCAAAAAGGAAACTTTATATTAATAAAATATTCACCCAACCCCACTCATTCTCTCTCCTACATTATTTTAATACTCACAACACCATTATAATTTATTACACCCTCCACTCATTCTCTCTCCTACTTTACTTTTACACTCACAATATTTTATTAAAATATCATATTCCTTAATTCCCGCGCAAACAGTGTTAGTGCGAATATTAGCGGGACGGAGGGAGTATACACAATGATTTTATTTATACATATTCAACACCATTTCAACCGGGGCCGGTGATCGACATGTACAAAGAGTGCCTTTGCACAGGGCCCTAGAATTCTAAAGGGCCCCTATGGATGTATTTTTTGTCATTTTAGTCTTTTATTCTTTTTAAATTTATTGTTTTGATCCCATGAAAAAATGAAATTGATCCCCTCATATGCTCATATGTAAAATTTCTAATATTAAAAACGTACTATTATTGTGATTTTGAATTCGAATGCATGCGAAATTGAATTTTTATAGCATGCTAAATTGAATAAATCGTTATACTCGCTCCGTCTCACAAAAGTTACGCTTTTTACCCCACTTTCTTATTCCTACTTCACTTTTCATACTCATAAAACTTACACTATTTACACTTTTTTTTAATATTCGTGTCTAAAATAAAAGTGCAACTTTTAGTGGAACAGACAAATTATATCGTTATTTGTGTAAATTTCTTATTAGTAAAATTATTATTATAATTATTATCATTTATAATTAAAAAAAATATTTCACACTTAATTAATTTTCACTAAAAAGGAATTGAAAAATTAGCAAAGGATAATATGTGAAATGTCTAAAATGTCTAAATTGATCCCCTCATATAGTCGTATGTAAAATTTCTAATATTAAAAACGTACTATTATTGTGATTTTGAATTCGAATGCATGCGAAATTGAATTTTTATAGCATGCTAAATTGAATAAATCGTTATACTCGCTCCGTCTCACAAAAGTTACGCTTTTTACCCCACTTTCTTATTCCTACCTCACTTTTCATACTCATAAAACTTACACTATTTACACTTTTTTTTTTTAATATTCGTGTCTAAAATAAAAGTGCAACTTTTAGTGGAACAGACAAATTATATCGTTATTTGTGTAAATTTCTTATTAGTAAAATTATTATTATAATTATTATCATTTATAATTAAAAAAAATATTTCACACTTAATTAATTTTCACTAAAAAGGAATTGAAAAATTAGCAAAGGATAATATGTGAAATGTCTAAAATGTCTAAATTGATCCCCTCATATAGTCGTATGTAAAATTTCTAATATTAAAAACGTACTATTATTGTGATTTTGAATTCGAATGCATGCGAAATTGAATTTTTATAGCATGCTAAATTGAATAAATCGTTATACTCGCTCCGTCTCACAAAAGTTACGCTTTTTATCCCACTTTCTTATTCCTACCTCACTTTTCATACTCATAAAACTTACACTATTTACACTTTTTCTTTAATATTCGTGTCTAAAATAAAAGTGCAACTTTTAGTGAAACGGAGAAATTATATCATTATTTGTGTAAATTTCTTATTAGTAAAATTATTATTATTATTATTATTATTATCAATTTATAATAAAAAAAAATATTTCACACTTAATTAATTTTCACTAAAAAGAAATTGAAAAATTAGCAAAGGATAATTAACAAATTAAAATTTTAAAAATATGAATTTTTTTTCTGTGTCCAAATCAAATGAAAGAAGTCTCTATTTATAGAGAAAAAAATTATGAATTTTGGTGTAAAAAAAATTAAAATAAAATTAATTTAATATAAAATAATTGAGGTAAAAGAAATAGGAGGAAAAAAAAAATCTGAAATAAAACCAACCAATGAAAAGGTGACACGTGGGATTTCAAAATTTTTAATTCTGCCAGCGATGGAAATGACCAAACTGCCCTTCATTGAATCTTCAACAGCTGTCCGGAATTTAAACAAAAAAAAAAAACATACTCAACGCTATTCACGCGCCACACTCGGCGCGTGTATGCCACGCGCCCAATTTCGTCCGCCCACAACGCGTCACGTGGTTTTTATTTCTTTTTATCTTCATTTTTGCCATCGTGTGAAATGTCTAAACTGCTTTTGATTTTGGGGGGAAAACATTGACAATCCTCTTTTTATATATGGATAGATTTGCAACAAAATATTAATATTAGTAATCGATTTGCAACTTTTTCAATGTTGAAAATTTATATTAATTTGGAACAAAATATTAATATTAGTAATCGATTTGCAACTTTTTCAATCTTGAGAACCAAATTACAAACACAGGCAACCGATTTACAAATTCCCAAGAAATTATGATAATGTAATTTGGGGAAAATAAGTTTCCTTACTCAGCGGACAACTCAAATCTTTAACCCTTGGCTGTAGATCCCAAATCGAAACACCCCAGGTTTCAGATCTCTCTCCCTCGCTTCCACTAAACGAACTCCCCAGGTTTCAGATCTCTCTCTGTCTTTCACCATCTATAAATTGACGTAAATATATGATCTTTCTGTATATGGACGTTATTCAAATCATAAGCATTGATTATTTTATGTCATTTTTGTTTCTAAATTTCTGAAAATGAAAACCCTAACTGACCCCAGTAAAGAATTCCATGAGGGCATATAACTTCACCTTTAGCTAAATCTTGCTTCTGGGTTTCGGTTTAGGGATGGTTTTTGCTGGTTACAATCCCAATCCTTAACATCAAGAATTTCATTTTCTTTGTACCCATATCTGGCAGTTAATTGATTTTTGGTTTTATATTTTGTTCATGGAAATATGATCTAGCTCAACTTGCAATTGTGATATTCAATTTGTTAGTTTTATTCATGTTATAGGTTTGAGAGACTAGGTTTTTACTTACAGAATCGTGAAGTGCATCACTATGGCCAGTACAGCATGTTTTATGATTGTTAGCAAGAATGACATTCCTATATATGAAGCTGAAGTTGGTACGGCACCAAAGGTATGTATTTCTTCTTCACCGCTTTGTTTTTGTTGTATTAGGGAATTACGTCCTTACTCTGATTTACTTGGGAAGACAGTTTTTTTTTACCAGAATTTCACGTACTCACAGTCCCTTCTAGACCTGTGGTGACATTTTTGACTTCTAGTGTCACTTGTTGCTTCTCTAGATGCACTTACTGATGCAGGCTCTTTACCATTGTTGTTTGTATGCATATTTCTGAACATTTACAACTATTCAATGTACTATAATCAGAAATCATTGCTAAACCCTACACTGGCCTACTATCATTTATAATACCTTGTGAACTAAATCAAGAGGATGATCACTTTTCTTGACTATTATACTACTACCTCCGTCCCAAAATGAATGTCCAAAAACATTTCAAATTTGCTTTTGGCACGGAGGGAGTATTAGTTTCTGTGATTCCATGGACCCTACAGGAGCTCCTTGCGAGGGTTATTTTTTTGAATGTAAAAGGATGAGGCTTGTCTTAGGGCTTCTACTTGCTGCATTTAAGCCTAGTTCACTGATTCCTGAAGTAATATTGTATTTTTTAAGGGTGAAGACTGCAGAACCAGAGGGTCAGGTGCATAGATGGTGAATGCTTTGACAATGTGTTGGTTTGGGAGGATGTACGTATGAGTATCTTTGTGACTAGTTAGGAGATTCCCAAATTGAAAATTCCCCAGTAAATCTATAAGCATAACATACTGGGATGATTAACTGTTTTCATCCTGCTCGTTGGCTAGAACTATAATATACTTGAATAATGTTTGCCCTTTTGATTTTTTTTTTATATAAATATTTCGCAGTGATTGTTCGTTTCTGTTATGTTTTTATCCTTTGCGTTTCTTGCTTATCTACATTCTAAGAGCTTATAACTACATTCGGGTTTTCCTTATTACTCTCTTTGTTCTTTGCAAAGAGTTCACTTCTCCATTTTGGGTTGTGTCACTTGAAAGACCACTTTCATATTTATGCTTTTAATCTCCATATAATTCAGCCTCCACTTGTGATAAAAAACATCTTGCATACACTTGAGTGTTTCCCTAATCATCACCTGCTCCAAGTAAACTACTATATCCCTTAGTTCTTAGACTTTTAAACCACGGACTCTTTGGTTGGAACAGAGGGAGTATTTTCCTTATGAGAAGATTTTCAACAAACAGATATATTTTCTTGAGTAACACTTGTATCATCAATGCATGCCAGAAAGAAGATGCTGCACATCAGCATCAGTTCATATTGCATGCAGCTTTGGATATTGTCCAGGACCTTGCATGGACAACAAGTGCTATGTAAGTTCTCTCTCTCTCTCCATCTCTCTACCCCCCCTCTCTGCTTTAGTTATATCTGGTCATCAGTCTGGCTTTGTAGCCGTAGCTCTTAATCGAGTATCAACATATCTTATGTTTCAGGTTTTTGAAAGCAATTGATAGATTCAACGATTTGGTGGTTTCAGTATATGTGACAGCAGGTCATATCCTTTATATATTCTGTTCTGTTTTGTAATTAATGCTATATGATAATATATCTGAATCAAAAAGTTACTAGGTTAAGTTTTAGTTCACCGCATACATATGAATTATCCGGAGTGAAAAGTCATACTGACATTGGTTAGTTGTGTCCTCTCTATTATCATTCTAAATACCTGCTTTTGGTACTGAAGGAGTACATCTATCTCTAATTCTCTATATGAATTTGCACATTTTATCTTTGATTTGGTGCTCGCTCAAACTTTTTTCTTTGTGTTTTACTGACAAGGCATTTCATCATAGCCTTATCGTTGGTTGGTTAGAGTTTGATCAAATAACCTCGTTTACCCTCTGAGGTCTGCTTATAAACATTTTCCTTAACCAATCAAATCTTACATACACGATTGATGCTTCTTCATGACTCACGTAATGATGACGGGATCAAAAGCTTCTTTCAGGAGGTCCATGAGTTGTACATAAAGGTAAGCTTCTCTTTGACTGTTTCAAAAGTCAGTTATTATCTGTTTGTTTATGAGTAGAAACTTTTGGGGCTTCCTTATTGTCGATGTCTGTGTATTTGGAGACCCATTTTCATTTGGCAACTAATTTTAGATGATTATATTCACTAAACTACGCCAAATTATGCAGATTCTTCTCAATCCTCTGTATCTACCTGGCTCTCGCATTACATCCTCTCATTTTGATACAAAGGTTCGAGCCCTTGCAAGAAGATATCTTTGAGGCCGTCTGCTGGGCACTCGAGCTTGCTAGGTTTTTGCACTCGAGCTTTAAACTGTGTTGTAGTTTCTTAAACGCAGCCTCCAATATTTTCATGTTTTACTCTATGCAAAATAATTTAGAATGTAAGCTAATCAGGAGAATGCTAGTAAGTTGGGTAAGCAAACTTTGTGTTGGTACTTATATTTTTATTCCAATATACCCATACCTTTCTCTCTAATAAGTTGCACATTTCTCTCTCCCTATATTTGACCTTCTTCCTCCTCTCTGGTGACCCTTTAGCTACACCGCACAGACCCAACAACAAACAACCACTATGATTCCAACTCTTTGGCCAATACCAAATCGAACGGATTAGCAACTTGCTCCACCTTGTCACCACAACTTTTTCTTGGTCTCCGGTCGGATTTGCATGAAGACATTCTCGGCCAATCTCCCTTGTACAGCAACATTCAAGATTTACAGCAGACATGTTGCATTGCTTATAGTGGTAGCTAACAAAATCCTTTCTGTTTAATTTTCTCGTATCAAGTTATATGGCTCGCTCAGAATGTATTTTGGTAATTCATATTTTGCACCTGTGGTGCTACCACGCCAAATGGTTGCACAGAACTGAAAATGATGGATACTCCGTACTATTATAAATGTCGCATTTGACTAGTCAATATTTTAAGAAATCTGCTCTACTTATTTGTACGTTGCTTGTACAATGGTAAAAATGCACTAAAACTAGTTCCGTACTTAGAAATACTTAGAAATATGAGGTTTATTTTGAGACATACCAAAAAACAAAGTGTGACATTTATTATGGGACGGGGGAGTAGTAAATTAGTGTAATTATACAACTGTGAAATCAATTGAGAAATGATTTATATAACTGTGTAGTCATACAATACAACTGTGAAATCACACAATTGTGTAATTATATAACAGTGAAATAAATTGAGAAATGATTTTACAAGTGAAAAATGAAAAATGATTTTACAAGTGAAAAATGAAAAATGATACAACTGTGAATCACACATCAGTGAAATCAATTGAGAAATGATTTTACAAGTGAAAAATTAAAAACGACACAACTGTGAAATCACACAACTGTGAAATCATACAACAGTGAAATAACACAATTGTATACAAATATGAAATCAATTGAGAAATGATTTTACAAGTGAAAATAAAAAATGACACAACTATGTAATCATATAATTGTTAAATTAAACAATTGTGAAATTAAACAACTGTGAAATCATATAACCGTGAAATTATTGAGAAATTGAAAACGATTTTTTTAATATTTACAAGTGAAAATGAAAATTTATTTTTAAAATTTGAATTATATCTTGAATATACTTGTTTGATTCATTTTGACGATACGATTAATAAGGTGGTTGCAAATTATTTTTTTGATTTTAATTTTTTAAGATATTGAATTTTAAATTTTTGTAGGAAAATCAATTTATTATAATAATTTTGAAATCACACAATTGTAAAATCACATAATTGTTAAATCACAAAAATGTGAAAAATAGAGTGACATGGCAAAATGGTCAAGAGACTTATTGACAACATTTGAAAATTTCAGTTTTATTTAAAGGTAGTATTCATTTAGTTAAAGGTAAAGGATTTTTTTTACCTAATGGACGGCCTTTTTTTTTCTGTAAAAAAAAGGTTATACGGTACGGAGTATGTTATTTGAGGATGCCAATGCCATCTTCTTTTTTTTTCCTATATACTCCCTCCGTCCCACCTCAAGGTTTAACCTTTCCTTTTTGGGCCGTCCCACCTCAAGGTTTAACTTCCTTAAATGGAAAGTTTTCCATATATTTATACCCTTATCATCTCCATATATTTACAAAAAAACCATTCTCTCTCCTATTCCCTACCACACATTCTCCCACTCATTCTCTCTCCTATTAAATATTTTTAACTTTTACATTCTCTCTCCTATTTTCTACCACACATTTAACTTTTACATTCTCTCTCTTCAAATTTTCTACCCACTTTAATTACATTTCTTAAAAAGCGTGTCCACTCAAGGTTCAACCTTGAGGTGGGACGGAGGGAGTAAAAAAAAAGAAGGATAAGCGCGTATTCTCGAATGTCCGTTTTTGCAGATGTGCGATGGTCAAAGGCCTGTTAAATGATCGGAAACTGCAGAGTACAAACCCCGCCAAATATCCGATCCACATTTGAAATATTTCGCATTTATCCCGCCATTATTAAAGGCATCACCAGAAACAAAACATTCTTTCAAATCAATCTCGTTAACCTTCGAAGTCGCCATCAAATTCAGACTCCGTCGATCGGGAACTTCTCTCTCAAGCGCAGAGGTCGTCAATTCAGAGTTGAACATCTGATATGAGAATTAAATTCACATGTAATTTAGGTGTTTGACAAAATGCCTCTGTGGATGCAGTTTTGCAAAGGCGGGGCGATCTTTTGAATCGGAGGTGCGATATGTACGGGAAAAAGGCGAGCGAACTTGTCAAAGAATTCGACAGCTGCGAATCTGGCCAGCTTGTGGGTTTCAATGTAAGTTGCCTTTTAGAACTCCACATATTCTTCGGTCTTAAATTACTTTTAGTTGTTTGGACTTTGGAGATGTCTGCTTTAGGGTTTCAGTAAGCTATAAATTATTGCTACTTAAGATTTACATTGTGCTGTCTGGGTTAGCTTGATGGATAACAGATTTATGTAAAATTCAAACGTACTAGCATATAGGGTTACTGGTAAAATGAGGCTCAGAATCCAAAAGTGATTGATGCAGGCAACAAATATTGTAATTAGTGACTAAACATAATTGATGCGTATGAACAGGTGAAAGGATTCAAACTAGAATATAGAAAGGGGACAACAAAATGCCCATAAAAATTTATGTTTATGCATATTCTTCTCAAATCTAACAATAAGCAAGCCCCTCATGCAAATAAAAATGTAAATTAAATGAGTAATCTTCTGTTAATAGAGATTTATGCTTAATTGAAGGTGAGAGGTGATATAATATTTTCAATGGCACCTTATTCTCCCATCTTATGCATTCGATTAAGGACTTGATATTGTTTTGCTTCTTTGACTTTAACTTAGTCATATGTTAACGTAATTCATCTTCACCTTGGTTTTACTGTGATCCAGAATGACCTATTTGCTCAAGTAATCGAGGAATGTAATGGTCATCTCCATCACCTTCAATCACTGTTGAGGTAGTCTCCTTTAATACTCCCTAGTCCCTATATGCTTCTTTTGAAATTTAATAAACTTATCATTTCCTATTGGTTATATGATATATCCCCATGCTTATTGCATTATGTACTGATATTTCAACATTTAGGAGGCCATTTGTCTCCTCATCAATCTAGCAAGTATGACACGCTACTTTGTAAACATCACAGTACAGATTAAATTAAACACTAGCTGAAAAGTTGCGTACACACTAACTATCTTATTCAGCCTTTGATGCGGTCTAAACCATTGGGATGCATTTTACTATATACATTATGTTGATATGACTTTGAAATAACAGGGATATAATAGGACTTCGATTTTCACATAGTGTTTCTCCAATGTCTTATTTTCTCCGTGTCTGCTTGTGTGTTTTGCATTTATGCCTGGTTATATTTACAATTTAATGATAGTATTTTGTCACATATAACATGTCTTAATCCTGGTTTATGATAGGCGGATGCAAGAAGAAGGGGCAGACAATCAGGCAACTAAAAATGCTGATCATTTCGGGGCACTTATCCACCACCTTTCATTAGTTCGCAATAAGCGCTGCCTTATGGCCTATGTGTAATTATTTTCTATCTGCCCTGCTATTTTCTCCTTCAAGTATCGGTAGTGTGGTGATTATTCTCTATTCTGATGATGTTGCTTTGACATGACAGGTATAATCGAGCAGAACTTATTCGCAGTTTGGGATGGACGGTTGAACGTGTGCTCCCTGAAGAAATTGAGGAGAAACTAAGTAGCCCAGAGAAAGACTACTTCAAAAATCATTCTGCAACCTTACAGTCATACATGTCAGAGTTGGATCTTGATTTAGCTGTGGTAATGAGACTCTTGTGTGTGGTAGAGATTACACAGTACGATATTTAGGAAGACCTGTCTTAAATCTGTTAATAGAGACTTTTTACCTGTGTGATACTGCTGATACACTCCATTAATAACTTTCTTTAACTACCGACGCATTTTGGATTGGTTCAAAAATACTAACTCAAATATCAAATGAATGTCCATTTTTGCTGAAGTCATGTCCCAAAGCTGGTGTCCATTTTCTAGTAAAGTTACTAAATTCACCTTTGTTAACTATATGTCCCAAATTCTCGATGTGGGCTTGCAATTCTATTATTTTGACACACAATATATGCACTATTTGCTAGTTAGCATGGAAAGTATATCCTAACATGTCAATAGCACTCCTGGCCTAGATGGAACCTTAATGACTACATCATCTAATATCATACATGCTTATCCAACAGATTATTTTCCTCTTTTTCCACTGTTTCAGTGGAAGGTTCATATTGAAATAAAACCACTTTCTTAAAAATATCTTGAACAGAATGTGTAATTATGCTGAGGTCCTAGTTAGAACAATTCAGGAAATCTGTTTTCTGCATCTTTGAATAATTACATGCAGGAAAGCTATTATACTAAAGATGAGGGTTCTCCAGATCTTTTATGACTTTAACCACTATGAATAATTTTCAAGCACCTTATTTTTTTAAAAATTCTTTTACCTCTCATATATTCTCTAGGATATGATACCACCCAAAGATCCCTACATCAAAGTGAGGGTCCTTGATGAAATTGGTAATGTTGTGCTCAGTGATCAGTCAGCTAACCTTGCTCGCCATGCAATTCTCTTTCTTAGGCGAACTGATGCAGAGCAGTACATCTCTCAGGTCAATTACCATACAAAACAATATGCTGTATCAACTTCTACAGTGCTCTTTCTGTTATTATTCTGATGCAAGTCTTATCAATGATCAACAGGGCTTAATGGAAGAGCTAACAGGCTGAACAATGCACTTCAAACATTGAAGAATGTTCTTGTAGGATGATTGTATCAAGAGACTCCACAAGGATAGTGACTTGAACGGGTGATTATGGTTAGTATGGCCAAGTATCACAACTGGCCATTAGTTCTACGAAGAAGCAAGGGAGTTCTAACTTGTACTCTGTATTCTTGAACATTGTCCTCTGGATTCTCACATCACATATCATGTGTGCTACATGCTGACATAATTGGAATAAAAACTGATTGTAGTTATACATTGACATTGGCTGCTCTGATTTACAACCATTTTTTTTATGTTCTTTGTACTGACATTTTGTTTATTTTGAGCCAAATGTCTCGTAATTATAGTTCATATTTATGTGATTGCCAGGAACTAAGCATGAATGTTATGCAGTAGGGTGTGAGACATCACTTCTTGTTTTTGTTAATTTTAGACGTGCCATTGTATGTTGATTCCTTGTTGTCTGTTAGCTCTATTTGGCTAATATTGGGTGCTTGGGATATTTGGAGTTTGGTTTTAAACGCTTGTTGATGCTTTTCAAAGTTATTCATATATTTATTTATTACTACGATAATCTGTCTTATCGTTTCTTTAGGCGATTGATCTTGGCCAAAATTTGGCAACAAATATGAAGCCAAAATTTATTGAAAGGAGACTTGTCATTCAATGAGCTGAAATGTTCTTTCCATGCTGGGCAAAGTGTTTGTCAGAATCATTTGAATCTCCTTGATTCAAGCATGCTTGGTTGTCACATGTTATCAATTGGGTCTTTTAACTTCTCACAGATGATGGCAACTTAAGTAATCTCTTATTACTCCCTCCGTCCCAAAATGAATGTCCAAAAAATGTTCAAATTTACTTGTGATATATTACAAGGGGCGCATTTGGAGAGTGAAGCGGGGATTGAACCCCTGACCTTCCCTATGGAATGGAATCCCCTGTGGAATGAAATAACGGATGCCGCTCGAGCTAAGGCTTTCTGGCACGGCAACTTAAGTACAACAGACCTGTATGTCATCGCACATCTGAGCTCCATAACCCATAACAGTGTGAGGTTTAAAGAGATATATAACAGCTATATTGTGAATGAGAAGTTAACTAAGTCCTGTTAAGTATTACCTTATCCCTTGCCCTTTTTGGTGAAGTTACTAGATCCTCCCTTGTCATTTATCATGTTCTAATTTAAACTCGCCTTCATGATGTGAGATCATTTGGTGCCTAAAAGTCTATTAAATTTCTCCCAAAGTAAAAAATGTGTTTATATAGGGAGGAAGAGCTTACTTTGTAAATTAGGTTTTTGGTGGTGGATGAAATGAAGAATATTTAGAAGTGAAAAAGAAAACCATTTTAAGTGTTGAACGTCTGAACACTACCACCTTGAAAATTTTAAATGTTGAAAGTGCATGTATGACCTACATAAATATACTAAGAGTGTTCAATAACTATGAAATAATCAAAATCTCACCAAGTACAGACTCAGAAAAAAGAAGGCAGATGCTCTATCAAACATATGGGTAGTAAAGGCAAAAATCGGTGGCAGATACTACTTAACTCGTGAAACCCTTTCGAACTTTCAGTTGGAGATTTTGCAGTTTCTTTATGTGATGCATCATCCGCACGATCCCTTGTGCTATACAAGAAACATACAGGTAAGTATGTGTCATTAGTTATATTCAGGTATTCTCATGTTGCTTTCAGGTGTATGTTTGTGTCAATAGATATGCATGCATATATTACCATTGAGTGCCTTAATCATTTTGCTGCTTCTTTGAACTTATCAGGAAAAAGTCAACTCATTCTCCGATATTCCGACCCACACTGCTGTATCTGCAGAATCTTGACTATGTGGTGAATACATTTCATTAGCCTTTGGTTCATGAAGAAAGCCATTTGTATGTATATCTGACCCAATTGTCAAATCTTTCTGAACCAGGCTCTTATTCATTGCCTGCTCTGAGCTTTTCTTGCTGCAAAATTTAGTTTCTTCTCCACTGCTTCTTCTTTCTTCAATCTCCGGTTCTTGTTGCCTTTCCTATCAGAATCCAGGTTCCTGAATATTTCATCCATGGACATCTCTATTTCTTGTTGCTCCAGCTCTATATTTTGCAGTAGCTGTCCAATGGCAGTCAATTGATTTTCAATGAACCCTCGTCTTATTTCCATATTTAGAATTTCTCCTTCCAGTTGTTTCAGATCATTCTTCCATTTTTCTAACTCTGCCTTCGCTCCGAACTTTGTTGGATTTAGCCAAGGCCTCGTTTCAGTTCTTTTATGCATCAATTCTGATCTTTCCCGATCGATTCTACTATGACCCTTCAGAAATTACATTGGAAAACTTAATTACATAGACAAGTCAATGTGAAATTAAGATAGAATATGGAGAATGAAAGAGAACTACTCCCTCCGTCCCACCCAAGTGTGCACCATTGACCAAGGCACGCCGATTAAGAAATATTATTAAGATAATGAAAATGTGTGGTAGAAAATGAAGAGAGAGAATGAGTGGAGTAAATAGTAGGTTGATTGAATAAATTGTATGGTGGAGAATGAGTGGAGTTAATGAGTGGGTGGGGTATGGAGAATATAAAATATTAAAACCTTTTCCATTTTTGGTAGTTCACACTCGGCTGGGACGGACCAAAAGGGAAATAAGTGTACACTCGGCTGGGACGGAGGGAGTATATCTTAAATTATTTAATGAACACTTGAATATTAATGCTTTTTGAATGCTTGAATATCGGTTCTTACTCGGAATGCCAAAGATGACTGAGTTGATACACCAGCATTACCATCTTCTCTCCCTACTATTTTCTGTTCAAACTTATATATAGTGTTCTGCAGGCGCCACTTTGCAGCAGCTAAATACTTTCTTACTGTCTCCTGTTGCTGCTGCGACCTTGAAATATCCTCCATTGACGTCTTCCGGTAAAATCTGAGCGTTTCCAGTGCATTCTCCATATCATTGAGCATGTTCTTCTTCATTGCATGATTTTGTTTTTGACTCTTAATGCTCTTAATCATGTACTTCTTGTCCTTTTGAAATCTTTCATGGGTGATTCTTGTAGAAATTTATCACGACGTGCGAACCCCTTCACAACATTAAGTAAGACGTATATTGTAATTTGTAATCTCAGAGAAGTTCAAGCAGGCTTAAGCAAAAAGTTATATAGACATTTCTAAAATGACCTTGAATATCATGAATTACTACCAATAACTCAAATGTGATATGTTCATTTCAGTGATTCTATGTAGAAATAAATAGTCCCGAAATGATCTTCCTAATTTTTTGATTGTTATCACGAAGGTAGTTAGAGCAATAAATTTAATTTAATTAAATTATCCTAATGAAAATTTTTGTTGTTGATACACCATTAGAAATACTACCAATAACAAATTTTAGAATAATTAAATTAACTTAAAATTATTTCTCAAAGTACATTCGTGATAATAACCAAAAAAGTAGGAAGTTCATTTCGGGACGGAGGGAGTAGAAATTAAGGATGCATACTCACATATTCCAGGAGTCTTTTAGTGAATTTACTGACATTGTCATGGCCAAAGTACTTCCGAAGAAGATCTTTTAACTTGTCAGTATCACGAAGAAAGAAACTAGTAGCAGATAGACTCCATGATATAATAGAGTCAGTGTTTGGGTCATCCGCCATTTCAAAAGTCTTGGACAAGAAGGGGGGAGTAGCCTCATGAATTGATTTTGTCAGTTTTGGCATCATAAAAGGCAAAAACTGGGTAATTGAACCACCAGCACTGCCATTGTTGCTGCTCATCTCTGGTTCCTGATAAATCTGGTAGATGATCTGGTTCAAGAATCCTGGATTTGCATATGCTTTAGAGATGAAGGTTCTTATATTTTGTTGTCTGACATTGGTAGTTTTCAGGTTTGTCTCAATATTAGCCAGATGAGTTTGTGTGTTTATTTGTTGCTCTTTCAGTATCTTAATTTCCCATTTCCAAGAGTTTACGCTGTTCTTTAGTTCCTGGATTTCTATTTCCATTCTTTCTACGGTTATCCTTTTTGAAAACTCTGACAAAAGCAATTATCGTTAGCTTGAAACACAACAATTGAATTTCAGTTTCATGCATACAGTATTTGAATTATCAAGCCAGAACCAAGCTGTGTTAGTTTCTGTCGATCTTATGTAGATGGAGAAACAGGGTGTCCTGTCCAGCTAGAATGCTGAATGAGAGACGGATTCGGGACAGTTGTAATTGTAGTGCGAATCTGCTGCTCCATTGTAGCAACGGTTCAATTTTGATGACATTTCCTCATTTGGATGATTATGGCTAAGATTAATTTTGCTTGAGGTTGGTCCTACATGGGCCAACCCGATCCTGATCATTGATGACAATTCACAGACACGGCAAACTTATAAGCCGTTGGGAGCAGCGTGCTGCTGAAGCAGTCCCAATTCCAATGAGGGACTCATGAACTAGGGTGTGTACTGGAAGAATCAAAAGTACTGCTCATCCATAACTTAAGTTACATTCATTTAATACATATAATTACACTTAACTGAATACGCATAATTAACTCACACTAGTAAGGTTTTTTTTTTTTTTTTTTTTTTAAGTGTAAAATCTTAATTTCTGACAAGAACTTTATAGATGCAAATTTGAACAGTAGAATGCAGAAATTTTTTCCTGCGACTTGCTGTTTAGTCTTTCTACTAATGGCAGATTGGAATATAGGATGCCTGTGACCCTAAGACCCAAACTTCTAGCTTTAATAACAATGGAAAATGTCAGGTTGGAGAGTATATAGCTGTACATACAAGATTAAAAAGTTACTTCCTCCGTCCCAAAATAAATGTCTATATTTTTATTTGTTCAGAACGAAAGTGGAAGTCTTCACAAATACACATTATTTTCTGCTACCTTCTATTTCTACCACTACCACTGCCACTACTGCTAGCACCTTTTGAGCCCTCCCCAACACAAGCATCTAAAGCTGCTACAATCTTACCTTCAAATTTATGCCCTCTCACTGCTGCCTTCACCTTCCTAACAACTTGCTGTTTCATCACCTTTCTCTCTGCAATCGAAAGATTCTTACACTTCTCCATCCCTTTAATAAAACGTACCAGACTTTCACCGGATCCTCCTGTGGCCTTTTCAATCCTCGCAAGCTTCTCCACCACTTGCAAAGAAAGCATTCTCTCTAAAGTTATTCTGTTTCCCACTTCAACTATATCCAGAACACAGTGCATGTTGACTTCCCGTGTTTTCATTGACTTGCTATCCATTGAATTAACTAGCTTTTCCAGAAGACCCATTTGGAGGATCCGGTTTAATACGAGGGCCCCGCCATTGCAGAATAGAATCTGGTGTAGTGCAGTGTAGGCAGAATCCTGCAACTCTGACACCTGGCATTGCATCATTTTAACTAGCTCGGGAACTATATCATGCTCTAGAAATTTCTTAATGCAGGGCTCTCCTCCAGAGCAAGCTAGCTTCATAAGAGTGAAGGCAGATTCGGATCTCATTGAGTTTTGGGCAGGCCCTTCGGGTTGACCATATTGCAAGAGTTCCCCTAATCTTTTGATGAGGGGGCTTTTTACAATCATGCCCCTGGTTGTCGATTCTCCTGCTTTCTCAATGAATGGTACGAGTTCTTGCAGTGCTTCCATTATTTTATTTCTATCATTATCAAGAACTTTGTGAATCAGATCTTCAAAAGTTTGTGGCTTTGGAGTAGCAGGGCCATTTCGGTCCGACAACACAAATTTCTCCAAAGTAACTTTCGCTTGCCAGGGCAAGAGATTTAAAGTAGCGGGTCGAATATACCCTCCTCCCAGCTCGTATAAAGCCTTCAGTGTAACAATAGCATTGTTCTGTGAAACTTCAGAACCAATCTCGAGAAGCTTAATCAGGTTCTTATCTATCTCAGCAAAGAACATTCTTTCAACGGCTTTTTTCTTCCCCGCTTGAATCAATGACATCAATATTGTAAATACACTATCGTGAAATTCCTCAGCATGGGGAGAAAGCAAATCGGTAAGCTGATTCATAGGAATTCGTTCAAGCACTGTATCAACAGTTTCACGGCTTCCATATTCAGCAAGCTTTGCGAGGACAGTAGAAATGCTCGTTTGAATAATGGGATCTTCACAGTTATCCAGTATGTCTGCCAGTTTATCAACTGCACCGATATTCTCAAGAGATGGTAAATAAATGCAGTAATCACTCTTGGTAAAAATATTAGTGATGGCTTCTGCAGACACCACGATAATTCTTTGTGAATCTGTAGCCATTAAACTCTCGATGCTGGGTCCCAGTATAGCGCTAAATCCTGCTCTGCTAGCTTCAAATTCTGAAATAGACATGCTAGCCATAAGAGCTTCAATAGTCCCTTCTAAGGTAGCAATCACCTGCTTTTCCTCTAATTCCTGAAGTATAAATTCTATCCTTTTCTGGGATACTTTCTTTACTGTTTCTTTCCCAAAAATGAAAAGCCACGGACTAATAAGGGCACTTTCTTCTGGGTTTGACTCACTGAGTAGAATCTTGACCGAGTCATTCATCTTGCTATCAAGATACAAAGAGACCATATCGTGTACTTGATACAAGGGGTCGGAATCAGTTTTTGTTAATAGCGAACCTTCAACAAGTTTGCACACAATGAGGGGAAACAAGCTTTCGTTCCCTAAAACTGACCAGATGGTCTCTAGGCAAGCTTCTGGTACAGGTTCTACCCATGAAAGAGCCGCTAGAGCTATGAAGAGCCTTCTAGAATCTTCCGGCATGGCTTCTAGACTGAACTCAAATGATCCGAAAATGGTCAGCGTGTTGTCAGCTTCTTTTTCATTCACGTAAGAAACTGGACCTGGTGCACACGTTGCATATGTAGATAGGTTGGTTATGGCCTTTTCCCATTTCTCACTTCTCGTTTCTTTCCTGAGAGCCTTGCCCATAACAGCAACTGTAAGAGGGTGATGACCACATCGATCAAGCAATTTCTCCGCCACACCCTACAAGAACAACTTAAAATTTCAGGATTTTTTATTGAGGGCACCCCGGAAAAAAGCAAATCCGAGGGAATTACACCGATTAGCTCAAACAAGGAGCACTAGTTGTCAAGAAAATCACATTAGTTTTCATTAGCAAAGATTAAATGGTAGTGATAAGAAAAAAATGGCATCTGGTGCTACAAGAGCTCCCACAATGAGTAGGGTCCAGGGAAGACCCGGGCCCACACGGACTGAATGTAGTGCAATATGAAAACAAATTTAGGATCATATAGCTCAAATTATAAGGCATTTCAATAATGAGGAAAGTAGATGGTAATGTAGTTCATACCGGCATCTCATCTTCTCTCAGAAGGCTATGGTAGACAAGAATTGACTTGCTTATTTCCTTGACATCATCTTCCGTTAACTCCACCTTCTTAGCTTCAGTTATCTCATAGACTGACTCATTCCTTGTGGTTACCAGGTATTTGCAGTCATTATTATACAACCTTGCAAACCGCTCGACTATGTCTTGTTCCCACACATCATCAAGAAGGATGAGAATGCTCTTCCCCTGCAATGCTTCTTGAAGCAAGCAACAAACATATTCAAGGTCTCCACTATTTTCATCCCAAATCTTCTTCCAAAACCCAATTTGTACAAGAAATTTGCAGATTTTTCTTGCTAATCTCTTCTGATATTCAGCCTTGCTGCCATTACTAGTGGCCTTGCTGCACCATTGCCCAAAACTAATCTCAACTGCTCCATCGGAAAAGTTTGACGGAGGGTCAGAAGCCACTTGACGAGCCAAGCATGATTTCCCAATGCCTGATAATCCAACGATTAGAATTACTCGATGGCAACCCTCTTCATCTAGTAAGTTTCTCACAAACTGGCACTTACTAGAAATAGGGTACCCTTGATCAGTATTGATTTTCAATCGAACCGTGACTTTCTTTGCAGTTGATTCGACAACATTCTCAATCTGTTCCGCTAATCTTTGAGATTCGAGCCACAAGTTCAAGTCATCCCTAACCGATTTCACAATTTTCGCAAGTGGGTCCCCAGCCACGGAAATCCACACAACCTTAGCCAGGTTCTTGATTTTACTCTTGGACACAACCCTTCTTGCCTTCCTTATATTTGGATGCAGCCGTTCAATCAAGCTGCTCAAGCTTTGAATACGGTTATCCAATTGGGGGTTATGAAGCTTGTAAACATGTTTCTGCTTAACTCTACGAGTCAAATTCTCTAACTCGCACACGAAATCCTCAAGGCTACGAATTCTCTTTGGTGCTTCATCTAGATCTCTAGAGGCTTGCTCTAATGCACCAACAGCTCCTACCATGCTGGACACAATCTGTGTTGCAGAAGAAATAACTTGCAAAGCCTCCATTTCTAAGTACCAAGTAGCAACAACAAGACCCTCGAATTTCTGAATTCGACTCAAAGAAACCCTTTGGCCATTTGACCAGATTGCCAAATGTGAATTAGATCCTCACCAGAATCACAGAAGTGGTGTTGATTGAGCCAAATTACTCAGTGTTCTTACCTTTGACTTGAATTCTTGACATGAGCTTGTAGCGTTTGGCTTCCCTTTCAATTATTTGGATTAATCTGCGTTTTTTTTAAGCAAAATAGATTCAATAATTAGTCAACAAGAGCTGGTAAGAAAAGTCAACCCACAGAGCTCCCCGGCACGTGGGACAGGACAGTAACTGAGGCGTTAGCGTTATCTTGATGACATATAATGAATAATGAATATATTAATCATTCACGGCAAATTCTAAATACAGGGAGTTTAAAATACAGGGATCCCGGGAAATTACTAATTTGCCCCTTTATATACCAATTTTTTTTTTTTATCATTTCAAACACTCTCTCTCTCAGACTCTCCCTCTTCTCTGTGAACGAACGAGAGAAAATCGATTTCAATCGACTCGCAACAACGGAAAAAGGAAAAATCGATAATGGTGAGAGTAAAAATCCCGGCGTCCCAACCCCGCCGCACTGGAGCCGACGCTACCGCCAAAGTAATCGTCGCCGGAGCGTCCTCTTCGACCGTGCCCGTAAAGAAGGTAAACTTAAACCTAATTTAATGGGACATCTCGAGTGAAACCACTCGAGATGAATCTCGAGTGGGTTTATACGAGATGTCTCGTATAAACCCACTGAGATGCATCTCGAGTGGTTTCACTCGAGATGTCATCCCACCTGTTGTTGTTGATTTGTGTTAGATTGTTTAAAATTGAATCCAAGTTTTGCATAAACCGGGTAGCAATGAACTGGGTTTTAATGGGACATTCGGTGAAACCACTGAGATGTACTGAGTGGGTTTATACGAGATGTCTCGTATAAACCCACTGAGATGCATCTCGAGTGGTTTCACTCGAGATGTCATCCCACCTGTTGTTGTTGATTTGTGTTAGATTGTTTAAAATTGAATCCAAGTTTCGCATAAACTGGTAGCAATGAACTGGGTTTTAATGGGACATCTCGAGTGAAACCACTCGAGATGCATCTGAGTGGGTTTATACGAGATGTCTCGTATAAACCCACTCGAGACGCATCTCGAGTGGTTTCACACGAGATGTCTCTAATGTATTGTCTCTCTCTTATTTGTGTTTTTTGTAGGCACGTGAACCTACGACCGTTTCGGCTAGAAAGAGGAAGGCCGATAAGCGTTTGGAGAGAGAAGAAAACCTGGAGGAAGGCCCGCACGAGGGAGCCACTGATGATGAGCGGAGGAGGAGGCGGCTGGTCGATAGGGATAGTGGGGAGGAGGAGGAGGATAGTTCTAATGGGGAGGAGGAGGAGGATAGTTCGATGGGGAGGAGGAGAGTGATAGTTCAGTGGTGCGGAGGTGGAGGTGGAGGTGGAGGTGGAGGTGGAGATGGAGATGATGATGATGGTGGAGGTGGAGGTGAGGAGGAGGTGGAGGAGGCGGGGAGGAGGAGGAGGAGGATATAGTAGAGCCTCCTGCACCACCGAGACACGGGAGGAGGCGGGTCGGGTTGTGGCTATCGGGCGGGGACGGGGAGGAGGCAGGGTGTGGAGGGGCGACCATCACGGGCGGCTTGAGAGGGACCCCGGTGGTGGCCTGCAGGATGTTTCCTTGCTATACGGGTTCGGTGATCACCGAGGACAGATTTGGAGTGACTCCATTAGTGAGTCATTAGTGACTTTCCAGACGAGACTGACGCATCTGGATAGGTAAGCTACTAATTAATGTGATATGTTTAAAATCTTGAAGTCATTTATACCACACACACACCGTAAATATTCCTTTACTTATCCCATGCCGTTTTCTCGAGAATTGATTATATTTTTTGTTTCGAATCAACAGTTCGACCGTGATGCGCATCCGCCGCCGATAGAGCCCGGGCCGGCCCTCGTGATGCGTGCCGGCCTCCAGCAGCTGCACGGTGCGGTCATTCGAGGCCGAACCATGCCGCTACGCATTTTTGGAACGGTGGTCTCCCGAGACTAACTCGTTCCATATGCCTTGGGGGAGATGACGATCACGCCGCATGACGTCTTTCATATCCTAGGTATGTTGTTGTTATATACTACACTCCGTCCCGCACGACTTAGGATTTTGGTCAACTTGAGTTCACTTTGACCGAGTAATTTAAACAAAAAATAATTATCCAAATAAAATTCTAAAAATTGTTATCAGTATCAAGCCTATATGAACCGTCTACATTCATGTCGCATTATCGTTTATTTTTATAAATTCATCTCTCAGATCGAAATGTTTATGTTCATTTTCATTTTACTGTGTATCACCGCAGGCCGAATTGTTCGGTATCCGACCCAAATAGCCGACCTATCCGGCATCCGTAGCCACCTCCGCTTGATCGGCACCGGGTACTCATCGAGGAGGTCGAGCGCCTATTTACTCGGCCGTAGAGGGGCATGACAGATTCTCAGCGTGCGTCCGCGTATATCCCGCACCTATCGGGCCGCACGATGTTCGTGGACAAGAGCGGGATAAGGTGCCCGCAGCCTCTACCTTCCTCAGACGGATCTAGACAGCCTCCCCACTCTCTCCGGGGATCGCCACTTCTGGCATATATGTACCGAGAGTCGGGAAGGCGTCCGTATCCGGATGCAAGCGTACGGGCGGTCATGTGCGGCTCTCCCAGAGGTACATCTTACTCCATTCACTTTCTTTTACCGTCTACTCCCCCACCTCTCGTTATTAAATGTTGCATTTGAGTAGTTTTTAATACTTTTTTACATACATATCGTGCCCGGATATACGAGTACTTTCCGGTTTTCGGCGAAGTTATCGACCCGCTGGCGGCAGGGGGCAGCCGAGAGCCCGTAGATGGTCTCGTGATGATTCTACTGGGAGGTCGTTCGATCATCTCAAAGATCGCCGCATTCTTGACAGGATGGGGGCCGACAGCCACAGTTATTCATATTAAAACCGTTATACGTTTTTGTGTCCTTCCTTCCGATATTATGTTGACTTTGCCTAACAATGTCTACTCACAAAGTTATTTGGACTCCTTATGGGACCGGGTCGGACACGACACGCCCGTTTCATACTACAGGCGTTATACGCTTCGTGACATCACCGAGGCGTATATGGGCCGATCGTGTGACCAGGGCGCTCGGGTACCAGAGGATCCCTGCAGGCCCCCATAGCGAGCGAGATATGCGTTTTGGCAAAGGGTCGGAAGGGGTATCAAGCATTATGGTGGTGACATAGATCGAGACTTGGGCAGATTGGGTTGAGTTTGGCATGGCGGAGTTCGGGCCGATACCCGTCGGGGGCCACTATTTACAGGAGATCATCCCGCGCCCGTTCCTCACGTGACTCGGATTATATGGCTTGGTTTCGTGCGAGGAGTCATATTCGGATAGCTAATCCGATACACGATCCCCGGTGACATTCCACCTCCCCCACCTCCCCAAGCCGATGTTCCACCGCAGCCTATGGTTGCAGAGGCACGAGCTAGGCTACGCTATCAGCCGACGGATGAGGTTCCTGAGGACGGCAGAGCTACTCTTAGAGAGATCTACGAGATGTTAGGAGGTCCCACTTAGGATTTATTTGTTTGCTTCGGTTTGAACTTGTAATGACACCTTTTTAGATTGTTTTAGTTTTGTTGTTGATGTTGTGTTGTAACTCCACTTCCTTTAATATTTTGACCAATGTCATAAGCATGAAAAAGTCTTCAAATGTCATCTAGATCTTAGAAAAAATTTAAAAAATAAAAAACCTATACGTGTACCACTTTCAGATGCTCGGACATATTCCTTAAAACCCTAAAAATGGGACATTTTTGTAACTCCACTTCCTTTAATATTTTGACCAATGTCATAAGCATGAAAAAGTCTTAAAATGTCATCTAGATCTTAGAAAAAATTTAAAAAAATAAAAAACCTATACGTGTACCACTTTCGATGCTCGGGACATATTCCTTAAAACCCTAAAAAATGGGACATTTTTGTAACTCCACTTCCTTTAATATTTTGACCAATGTCATAAGCATGAAAAAGTCTTAAAATGTCATCTAGATCTTAGAAAAAATTTAAAAAAATAAAAACCTATACGTGTACCACTTTCGATGCTCGGGACATATTCCTTAAAACCCTAAAAAATGGGACATTTTTGTAACTCCACTTCCTTTAATATTTTGACCAATGTCATAAGCATGAAAAAGTCTTAAAATGTCATCTAGATCTTAGAAAAAATTTAAAAAAATAAAAAACCTATACGTGTACCACTTTCAGATGCTCGGGACATATTCCTTAAAACCCTAAAAAATGGGACATTTTTGTAACTCCACTTCCTTTAATATTTTGACCAATGTCATAAGCATGAAAAAGTCTTAAAATGTCATCTAGATCTTAGAAAAAATTTAAAAAAAATAAAAAACCTATACGTGTACCACTTTCAGATGCTCGGGACATATTCCTTAAAACCCTAAAAAATGGGACATTTTTGTAACTCCACTTCCTTTAATATTTTGACCAATGTCATAAGCATGAAAAAGTCTTAAAATGTCATCTAGATCTTAGAAAAAATTTAAAAAAAAATAAAAAACCTATACGTGTACCACTTTCAGATGCTCGGGACATATTCCTTAAAACCCTAAAAAATGGGACATTTTTGTAACTCCACTTCCTTTAATATTTTGACCAATGTCATAAGCATGAAAAAGTCTTAAAATGTCATCTAGATCTTAGAAAAAATTTAAAAAAAATAAAAAACCTATACGTGTACCACTTTCAGATGCTCGGGACATATTCCTTAAAACCCTAAAAAATGGGACATTTTCTTAACTCCACTTCCTTTAATATTTTGACCAATGTCATAAGCATGAAAAAGTCTTAAAATGTCATCTAGATCTTAGAAAAAATTTAAAAAAAATAAAAAACCTATACGTGTACCACTTTCGATGCTCGGGACATATTCCTTAAAACCCTAAAAAATGGGACATTTTTGTAACTCCACTTCCTTTAATATTTTGACCAATGTCATAAGCATGAAAAAGTCTTAAAATGTCATCTAGATCTTAGAAAAAATTTAAAAAAAAATAAAAAACCAGGGTTTATGGAAAATATGACATCTCGTGTATATTAACACGAGATATCTATATGAAATCTCGTGTATAACTACACGAGATGATATTTGAACATCTCGTGTAGACCTGCACGAGACGCGTCTCGGGTAGACTTACACGACATAAATCTCGTGTAAATGTACCCGAGATATGTCGTGTAAGTCTACCCGAGATGTAAGAGGACATCTCGGGTAGACTTACACGAGACGGGCAGGGGCAGCGATGGAACAAATTAGATCCCTGTATTTAAGATCCCTGTATATAAATATATCCGTTATCTTGTGCGGATATTTTTTGTCCATTTAGCTAAATTATATTTTTGGGAGTGTTATCGGGAAGTTTTAAAAAAGTACTATAATGTTTGAAAAATTTCTTTATCATGTTGTATTAAAGATGCAGTATTATATTCACATATGAGTGAATATAATAATATTGCATACAGTATTATATATTACTGCATAAGAACTTTCAGGTCATTTCGATTTAATGAGGAACTTGAGGGGAAGTGATTTGTTCCAAAAGAAACTTTTGGGTCAAATTCCCTATGGTTTTTGGATATTGAAAAAAATATTCTCCACTCATTAATTTTTCTACTGACTATATTTTTATTTTTAAATTTTCGTCATTAGTGCAAAGTAATAATTATTTTTCATTATATTCTTACTTAAAATGATTCTTTGGTATTTTATTTCTTCAACTTTAATACTAGTGTATAAGTTTCATGTTTAACTAAAAATATAAAATTAAATTAATATTTATTTATTTGTTAGCAAAATATTTTATCTAGTCAAAAAAATATTCTCTTCATCCGCTAAAATAATCTCATTGTTTAGAAGCAGTTTTAATTAAATTTTGATTAATAATATTTATTAATTTAATAAAAATAAAAAATACATTATTGATAGTATATTTTTAATGTTATTTCTTTTTTAGTAAGAGATAGTAATAAAAAGCAACTCAATTCTATATACTCCCTCCGTCCCATTAATAACTTCACTTTTTGTCATTTTGGGTGTCCCATTGAAAGCTTCACCTTTCCTTTTTTGGCAAAGAATCTTTACTATTCCCTCCACTCATTCTCTCTCCTACATTATTTTAATACTCACAACACCATTATAATTTATTATTTCCTTCACTCATTCTCTCTCCTATTTTCAAATTTCTCTCTCCTATTTTCAAATTACACTCGCAACATTTTTTCTTCCCACCCATTTTCTTAATTTGCGTGCCGAAGCCAAAATGGTGAAGTAAATAATGGGACGGAAGGAGTATATGTTTTTAATTTTTTAATTAGTAACTCAAATGTATTCAAATGAGTGATCCAGTGATAAAGTCAAGTCTCACCATCGATGATAAAGTCAAGTCTCACCATCGATGAGATTGAAGGTTCGTACTCTCTACATGCGTCTCACCTCGGTGAAAATTAAGGTTAGTACCCTCTACTTGCTTCTTTGGCTTTTGGCTTGAGACTTCTGTAAAAAAAAAAAAAATAGTAAGTCAATTATTCTTTCAAAAAGAAAAAAAAAATCGCAACTCAATTACTCACAAGTCACAAGTTTGGTGGTTACATTCAGATGTGCTCTCTCCCAGTATATTGGGCCCGGAAACAGTTTTAGTGGGCCGTTGATAAAATTTAACTAGGGCTTAATTAATACTCATTTAACTAGAAAACAAACGGAGTAACATTTGATTATGTGACTGACAGGCATGGCGTCAAAGAAGTTGGCAACCGCCATTTCCTTCTTCGCTTCTCGATTATTTTTTCTCCTCATTATTTTCCAAATTCCTCTTTTCAGGTAAATCCTAATCAATAACTTTTCTTCATTTTTCTATTCAATCCCCTGCTTTTTTTTTTATTAACTGAATAAATTACTATCGCAAGAATAAACAATGTAACATGCTTTAATTAATCAATTAATTAGTCAATCTGATCTTGATAAGCTTTTAATGTTAGCTCCATAAGATTAAATAAGCTATGGAGGGATCCGGGGCTTGTGCATTTGGAATGCACTCTCATTTCCTTAGAATCCCTGTATCATTGAACAATTCGACTGTTGTGCAGACGGACTGAACTGGGCCCGAATCTGAGATTGAGGATCCCTTACACCTTGCCTTGATATTGCCAATTTGAATTACCTCCTATTTAAATTTCACATGACCAAATGGTCAATTGTAATGATGAAAATGCGGATTCTCTACTTTTATTTTATTCATGTCAAGATGCCTAGAACCGCATGCGTGCACTACTATGCCAATTAGTTTACAACCAGTTATACGTATGTGATTATTGAATAATTTTTTCTTAAGTTATTTTAATTTGGTCGTCGTGTATGAAATAATCATAAGAGGATATCTATTCTTTGTAGGTTCCCTTGTAGAATTGGAGTATGCAGAACACCAATAGAGGTGACATCTTCGGAGTTGATTGCAGCAGACCTTATTCCTGTTGGGGTAGTGAAGGTTTTTCTGTATCCGGGTGCCATTGCTAAGGCTACTATCAAGAACAAGCCCATCCCTACATACAGTAACATCCTGAATTTTTACAACCTTAAAAATGTCAAGAATTCACCACAAAGAACTGATCTCCAGCACATTGAGGTTCTGTAACGCATCTAAAGTATTAGGTTATAGACTTGATGAGATTAAGGTTGCCATGTGTTGTAGATAACTTTCATTTATTTTGGGTTGGAGCAGGTTCTTGCTGGAAGCTATTTGGCAGTGGTGGGAGCAATTTTGGGCTTCTTTAGATCAAGAAGGTTGGGGTTATTTGGAATTATTCTTATCATATGGGGCCTTGCAAAAGATCAAAAGAAGGGTTTCTCTATTTGCTACCCGACAATAACCATTGCATTCCTTTGTGCCTTCTTGTCTATTAAAGGGGATGTTAGAAAGATAATTTCGTGTTTTAAGTGGACATTTTCCAAGGCAAAATACAAGTAAGACTAACCCGTCAAAAAGATGTATAGCCCATTCAAAATTCATCTTTTGAACCATTTCCTTTGTATTTAGGTAGGCTAATCATCTCATGTCCTTAGGATACATTCAGAACTTTCCTTTTGATCCAGATTTTCTAGGACAGGAATCACTTTTGACATTGGTGTATGTTTATTGCGGAAATATTTGTTTCGGGAAAAACATTCTAATGTTTTGTATGAGTCTGCTGTCATGACTCATGAGTATTGACACTTTTTGCAGATTTGCTTTGATTATCAAGATACTTTATCAACAATGTTATGATTCTGATGTTGGATATATTTATTGCTTTTGTTGGCTGCTTCAACGGTAAAAGTTTGTTAGATAAATACTCCCGAGGCTGGAGTATTAGCTTTATAACTTTTCCCAAGTTTCTTGCTTTATTGTATTGTTTATGGTTTTTATCATTACAGTTGAAAGTTAGTACTTTAAGTGTTATTATGTACATGCATTGCAAGAGAAGTATAATATGAAGATGGACCTCCGAAGGTAAACAATAAGTGGACTGGGCACGAGAGCTTGAAGATGTGTTTTCAAGATGACAAATTGGGAAAACAGGTAGTTAGATTTATTCACAAAGTGTTCTAGCTACTAAGTCAATATCTGCTCCAGTTAGTTACATCTTTTGCACTCTATTCAACTTTAAGTTGGTCTTTTTTTGCTAAATATCTATACACTCTATGAGTATGAAATGAAAGGGAAGCTTTAATCCATGGATTTCCTACGGTGGGAGCATATTATAAGACACCACATTTCAAGATTCTGCAAAATTACAAGGTGGATTTTCCAGTTCTTTTAGAAAGTTTTATGTAGTTACTCTTTTCTTTAGCTGTAATTATTTCCATGTCTCTCCGTATGGTGTGTCTGGACTGTAACCTGTTCATAAATTATCTAAGCACAAGTCCTTCATATCATTGGGCAAGTATTTTGCAAAGGAGCTCATGCTGGAAGTGAAGTTAAGGCCACTGGAAGCTGGAATTTGTGTGTTTAATGCAACTCTCGAGGTGGGCCTTACAGTAATAGCCATCAAATTGAGCTCAGTTTCTTTGCAGGAAGCTATTGAGCAATGGTAGGAGTACTTATACGCCTCTTTAGTCTTTATACGAGAGAACAGTGTTTCCAGGTTTTCTTTTTGTTCGATTGACAGCCATGGTGCCAATATCAAAGAAGTCGTCCATTTTTGCTTCTCGCATATTCTGTCCCTCGTTCTTCTCCAAAATCTTCTTTTCAGGTAAATTTGTCTACAAAATTGCTCTTCTTAAAAAAGAAAAAAAAACAATAATGCTCATTCTTTGCTTAATAAATGCATCCTTTAAGTCAAAAATAGTCTTATAAAATGCTTCAATGCATTTTTAGTTCTTGAAATGATAGAACTAAGCATGCACAAGTAAGAATAGAACTACCCTTGAATATGATTTGTTCTGTTCTTACTTGTGTAGATCTGGCTGAAAATCAGCTCTCCGACCAGATTTCCGACTTATCCAGTTTCAAATTTGCTAAAATAAGTTGCTAACTTGAATATGATTTGTTCGTTCGTGGTGGCATCTCTTTTTTTAATTGGATTTGCAGGTTCCCATGTAGAATTGGGGTATGCGGGACACCAATAGAGCTGACATGTTCACAGTTGATTGCAACAGAGGTTTATCCTGAATCTCCAACAAAACTAGCTTGTTCTGATTCTGGATCAGAACATCTTAAAGCGCCATGTTTACAAAAAGTTACTGCTAAGGTCAACCGATTCAAAGCTCAAGCGTCAAAAATGGCAAGTCGTAAATGTAAGCCAATCACAAACTATATTCTTGTAAACCTGAACATGTTAAAACTATGTTAAGCAGAACTCTATTGCATGTAAGTAACGAAATACAACACAGAGATCAAACTCATACTCTGTATTCAGTTTCTCATTGTATCTGATGAGTTATGAACAAGGGGCGCGTTGTTTTCAATCCAATCAGCGTAAATGCGACTGATCTTCTTAATATCAGTCCACTTGAACACCCACTGCTTCTTAGGCGTAGTCACATGTGCCGACGCCTTATCATTTTCACTCTTGATTAGTTCTGCCAAGAAAAGTAACAATCTTTGGTCATTTTGATCTAGATGTTGCCTCATGTTCAAACAAATTTCAGTTGACGGTAAGTACACCCACCCTTTTTACCTAAACATTGGATTCATGGTTGTCTTTAACCATGGAATTTAGATTTTGAGTGGTGATATACACACCCACCAAATTGGTAAGTACACCCACCCTTTTTAATTTTCAAAAATACCATCCTATTAAATAACAGTTTAATCCCTAAAATTAAAACTAAACTCAACCTATATTGGTTACAACACCCACCCAATTCATTATTAACCCTACGCATTAATTGATGTTTATCCTCTACAATTTTCAAAGCTTCAAACAATACTTTGTTTCTTCAAGGAAAATAGGAAAAAGCATTTCAATATATTAGATTCAAAAAACAAACATAGATCAACACTACAATGTGTTTGACATTCATTTGGGACAAGAATAAATTTGATTTTTTTTTTTTATATTCATTTTGAAATCGAATGAGTACTATTTTTTACCCAATCACCCAAAGGTGACATGGGTAGGGGTGGCGCCGTGGCGGTAATACAAACTACAAAGAATCACGCATAATAAGCTTAGAACATGAATTCATGGTTTTGGATTATTTTTACTGAAAGTATCTACTTTGTCTATTTTAGCTAATTGGTCAGGAGAAGGAGAGTGATCGGGTGGAGAAATTATGTTGATCGTGAAGGTGAAGGGGTGAAGTGGAATTGGTTAAGTGGGTGTTTTGATAATAAGTAACAATCATGGTTGAAGATATATATATACCTGATTCACCATGAGCAAACTTGCAGGTGTGGCCATAGAAGCAGCTACCATTTGCCTCCCAGTTGTTACACAGCCTTGTTTTCACAGCCACCGGCCTCTGATAAACTTGTTTCTTAGCATTCAACCCACCCTCAATCTCACTTTTGCCATCTCCTCCAGACCCACCACCTCTGTTGTTCATAACCCTTATAGCAACACTCTTCCGACTGTTATCATGAAAGTAAATGCATCTCTCCCCATAAGGGCAATGTCCCCCATTAGCGTACTTCCAGCACAATTTGGGCTTACTCATGCTACTACTACTACTAGGGTTTTCAAATCTGGGCAGAGGTTCTGGTCGGAGGTCTCCTTCAGAATGTGCATAACGACAATTATCCCCATAATTGCAATTACCCCTTTGGAATTTCAAGCATAAATCCGGCCTGTAAGGTTGGTATCGATTAGGGGGAATTTGGGGTCTCATAGAAGGTCGAAGATTGTCATTGTGAAATGGGATTAGAAATCGCTGGTCGGACATCATCAACTCCGGCTTCGTGTGAAAATTGGATTAATCTGACAGACAATCAAAACAAATGAAAGAAATTAAGCGTGTAATGATCATGATTTCGAAAGCCCTCTAACAAAGCAAGAATGATTTGAATGAAATCTGATGAAAAATGAAGCGATTCCATCACCTAATCATAGAAGAATCATCATCGCCATCAACTCATTCATCGTCTTTCATCATTCTGAAGCCTGGTCGAGTGGAAGGGACGCTAAAAGCCTTAAAACGGTTAAACCCCCTGGTCTCGCCTACAGCGTGAGGAAGAAGCTACCTTCTTCAATGACGATTTTAACCCTGAACGGTTAACTTCGTAACACACCAGCGATTTTGTACTATTACTTTTCTAACTGAAATGACCTTTTTCCATACACTCTCTCTCGGACTCGAAACGATCTTTCCAAAAAAAAATTTATTGTCATTACTAAGATATTTTAAACAACAATTTTTTAATTAAAAAATTCATCAATTCCCTATATATTTTAAACAACAATTTTTTAATTAAAAAATGCATCAACTTTTCTAACTGAAAAGACATTGGCAAAGTTTTCACCACCTTCCCATGGTACAAACCTCACCAACTTAAGTCATGATCATTGGCCTATTGCCAAACTAGCTGTCATAATCCATTGAAGTTCGTTTTTTTGTTTTTTTTTTTTTTTTGATACGGGTTGCCGGACTAATCTGACCACTGCACGCCTCGCATACCGACTGAGGTAAATCGCGGGATGCACTTATGCGGTAGGGGTGGCGATGCACTTTATACTCAGCAGGAGCCCTCCTACAAGACATTTACATCATTTCTTACATCACCGAATCGGCCGCCCAGCTCGAGGCAATTGCATCACTCTTACAACACCAATTGGCTGCTCCAGCTGCTCCTGTCAAGATTCGAACTCCCCACACTCTGAGGATACAAGCCTAATCCATTGAAGTTCGTTGATTCTGCACAGGGCAGATCTAGCCTTTTTTTAGCCCACCTCAAAAAAAAAAAAAAAAAAAAAATTTTACCTAAGTCACCCACTATATGTAACTTTCTTTATATATATGAAGTTATTTTTCATTGTTATTATTGTTTACAATATTTTTTAAATACCAAACACACACGGTTCCAAAATCCTGAATTCGCGTCTGATTCTGCGCCAGTGATCGATAGATCTTACTACATTACACGACCAGCCAGAGAGAGACAGAGAGAGCGAGAGAGAAATGAAAGCAATGAATTGAATTCCCAATATCCTTATATCAATGAAGGAACAGAACTGGATAAATTTTTCTCCATTGTTTCCTATGGCACCAGTTTGACGAAGAAATTTGTATATTACCTTGATTTTGCTTCCAATAAATATGAAATAATTCCAATCAAATATGAGAGACCCAAAGTACAGTTTTGCTCCAAGGGGAAAGAAGTTGTGCCGGAAATAAATTTAACAAACCACCAAAAATTCTACTGAAGCTTCTTTATGCCGGGGAAAGAAGGAAGGATTGCAATAAGAGGATCACCATAACCTACTGGATCTGTTCATGCAAAAATGTATTTAAGAGTATTAAATGAAAATAAATATTTACACTACTACCTCTGTACCAAAATGAATGTCCCAAAAATTTCAAATTTGTTCTTGATTGATTAAGAGTAAATTTGAAAAAAAAATTGGACATTCATTTTGGGACGGAGGAAGTATAAATTATGGAAAAGGTATCGAAGATAGTTAAACATACCACCATCCTCTCGTAGTATCTTAATAATCTCTCCAGCAACTTCAGTCTAGAAAATTATTAGAAAAGGGGGGAAGCAAAAAAAAAACTATATCAGTAATCATACACAAAACAAGATGATAAAAGTCCAAAACAATTAAGTCACTATAGGAATGGAAGAGATTAAACAAACGCCAATGAACATTGAAAACATAAAATTGATTATTTCACACTCAAAAAATGAAATGGAAGTACAAACCTCAACCGGATACTGACTACCAAGCTGTTCAATATAGCAAACCACTTGTCCCTCCTTAACTGCTTGGTTCTGTTGAACATTAGTAAGAAAAAATCAGCACAAGAGCCGAAATAAAAAAGATGGCAATAGTCGTGTGATTGAATCATGTGCTAACAAAATAACACAACTTTGACTTGGAACAGCAACAAGTTATGTGGCAATTAATAGGCATGGCAACTTGACAACACCAAATAGACTGGAACTTCACTATAACTTAGTCACAGGTTCAATCAAGCTGCCCAAACATGGTCCCTTTAATGTAGAAATGTTTGGTCATCTGGCTCTACCTCCAAGCAATGCTTGGCAAGCATTAATCAAAGTTCAGTTTCACAAAAAAAAAAAACAAAAACAAAACACTCCTCAGTCCCCGATAAGTATCATGCTTTCTTTTTTGGTACGTCCCAAAATAAGTGTCACATTTCTAAATGAGTAAATACTCTTAGTGTAACTTTAACAAGGTACAAGCAACATACAAGCAAGTAAAGCATTATCCTTTAATAGTTTGACAAGTCAGCTTTGACACCTATTATCGGACATAGGAAGTACTCTAATAGCAATCATTTAGAGTTACTTGCTAAGCTACCGTGAGACTGCAGAGTTAAAAGAGATGGACACCAAGTTCAATATTTACAGAATTGTAAGCTCATTAATTCTATGAGACTTTCTGTGAATGTCTTTCACTTGCTTCTCTTTGATGTAACTTTGTTCTTCCCATCTTTTTTTTTTCTGGTCATCAATTCCAACCTCTGATAAAAAATATGAACCTTCAGTATATTTCATCTTGTCAACATGTTTATTTGGGCAAGTACTATTTATTGATAATGGTTTGAGTTTATCGTGCTTCGGTCACTCAAAAGTGAACTTCAACTGTAGATCCTCTTCTATTTTATCACTCAGCTCCTCCTGAGTTACGAGAAAACATACTAAGGAAAAACTTCCAAAGGTGAATTTAAAGGGACCTAACTGGACCATAGGTTGCACATCCGTAAGCATAAGGGGTCAAAGTGAGTTAGTCATATCAAGTTTCAACCACATGAGATGGGTTGTAGATTCCAAGACCTATAGGAACACGAGTATAAAGATTATAGAGTCACAAATCATAAGAAACAAACAGAAAGTTTACCAGAGGGGAAGAAACAAACCAATACCCAAATATTAATAAGGGAATATCTTACTATAATTAAGTGAGAGGGAGGGGTTTGGACTCTTGTTCTTTCCATCTGATTAACTACTCGCACCTACTTTTTCTCATTAAAATACCACCACCCCTTTAAAATTAACTAACTATCTCTGTCCTTAACTTTTTTATTTATAGATTTATTTAAAATGTCATATACTCCCTCCGTCCCACCTTAGTGTAGACTAAGGTGGTGGGCACAATAACTAAGGAATATTATTAAGATAATGAAAATGTGTGGTAGAAAATGAAGAGAGAGAATGAGTGGAGTGAATAGTAGGTTGGTTGAATAAATTGTATGGTGGAAAATGAAGAGAGAGAATGAGTGGGTGGGGTAGGGAAAATAAAAAATAATAAAAAACTTTCTAATTTTGGCAGTCTACACTAAGGTGGGACGGACGAAAAAGGAAAGAAGTCTACACTAAGGTGGGACGGAGGGAGTATTAATTTTTTTTTTAAATAACTAAATGCGCAGATGTGAGTTAATATGGCTTGTTTGGCTTGAAGTCAAGCGACAAGTGTAAGAAGCTTGGCTCCTTTCAAGCCTAGTTAAATGCAGTCAAAACAAATCTTCAGGACGTTTAAGATAACTGGGATTCCAAAATCACCCAATGGGAAGATAAGTACCTCTTTGCAAGATGGAGGCATTTTTTTCTTCTTGATAACTCGACGACTTGTAAAAAGTCCAACCTGTATTGCTTATACTGACTTAGTTGCCAAACTTTTCAGGAAAATAAACTCAATAGAAAAATATTTTGAAGAATTCATGCAGTCTCACCATGGGCGAATTAATAACCACCAATCCTTCGTCTGCAGCTCTATCAAGCGAAAATCGTTGCCCACCTGAAGAAGCCACTGGCTTGGAGATGGATAAGGACGTAGAGGGCGCAGAACTTTGTACTTCAGGTGCCTGAGTTTCGACAGCTGTACTTATGACCGGAGCAAGAACTGAAGGAGGTGAATTGTAACCATCTCCTTTTAAGTTTCTCATCACATACAGACGAAATCCACCAAGCTGTAGAAATAGTAAAGAGAAAATAGTAGGTAAAGGGAGGGAAATAGAAAAACCAGTAGCACGTGATTTGACCAAAGATTGATTATATCCTGTTATATTGATTGTTGTACATCTGGAATCAAGTTTCTTTTGAAATGAACACATTTGGTTATCATTTACCATACTATTTGGAAGTTATTACTGCCCCTGTCCCATCGTAAGAGTAACTGTTTGGCTGTTTTGGTCAACTTCACTGCGCTAGGGAGCAATTCGATAATAATTTCATTTTGTAAAGCATAATCTTGGTGTCCAGAATATTTAAATTTGGTTCAGTAAAGATTATAATTCAATTCTGTCAGATAGAACAACTTTTATCGAACACTGAACCATTAATAGTTTAAGTGACAAATAAATGATCTGCAGGCGCTTTTTGAGCGGTACTGGAAAAGCATAAATTCACTCAAAACCTTGGCCAATCATATTTGCATAAGGGTATAACTTACTTAAAGGGATTGGTTAGCATGAGTGAGCCAAGTCCTAACATGCACTGACAAATGAGAACATAGCTTACTTAATATGGCTTGACTTTTTTTTAACTTCAATGAAAATTGAAAGAAATATAAAAAAGTGTAACTCATTGCAAAATTTGATCTATAGATACAAATATGTGTGTCAAATTTCATTTAGTTCTAAAAGAACTTAACAATTAATTGCCATCCTGCAAATACAAGAAATAAGACAGTTAATTACACCACTTTTGCCATAGTTCAATCTTCTTATGCGCTTTAACAATCGCCAAATAGGGTGCATTCACCTACTGCCTAACATAAATATTCAAACGTACAGCTGTCTGAACATGTCCATCAAACAACTGAGCTCAAAATGAATGAGATAGAGAAGTGCAGAAAAAACTTCAAGTGCTTACTTTCAATTCAAACTCCACGATTGAGGATGTATCACATATTTCTGTGAGGAGAGTCTCCACCTGCGAATAAATAGAAAAGTTAAAAGCAAGATCTAAGAATCCATATGAACATACATGTACGTACTGTTTCTAAAACAACACAAATGCCTATCAAGGTAAATTACATGCATAGAACAAACTTTACTGTTCTTTTCTCTATCATAGAGTAAAAACAAAGCAAGCTTTTCCATGATAAGTGAGAACGTGGTCACTCATCGTTATTAGTGTCTACGTAAGAAGAGGTTAGGGTGGGACTATGTCTTAGCCTCTTAGAAAAGGCAATCAACCACCAAATACCACATAGATATAATTTCATGATTCTGGTCTGAATTTCCATAATTTAATTAAACTTAGAAGTAAGAAAGGATCCAGATGCAAGTACCCATGTGCTTTGATAAAAGTAGACTTGGATCATTCTAATATCATGTTTCATAGCACCTTTGCAATACCATTCACCATGTTCAACAATCTTAGTTTACCAGGCTCAGCATCTGAGGCATAAGGGAGATAGTTGAGGGAAAATTGGAAATAAATAAGTAGAGATATATGCATACTAGTACACCTTTACATGTGTCTCTGTGTCTCTGTGCATATCTGTGGTAGTGGTAGAGAGTAAGATACTAAGGCCAGATGATAGTGTATATGCTCTCTAAGAAAATTAGGCACACCTTTGAGATCTTGTTTAAGACTACTAACACTGTTAATTGAAGAAACAAACTGACAGTAATAGGTAAACTCTGACATGTATGAAAAGCAAGCAACTAACCTCAAGAGAATTTGGGATAAGTGGGCTTACTGCTCCAGAAGATTTTGATTCCTCAGAACCATCCTCTAAATTTGTAATAGCTGCTATATGAATATGATAAAATGTACAAAATAAAAATCAATGAAAACATAAGCCCTATACTGTGTAGAGCTACAGTTACAATAGGGTATATCACCATGACTCTGCAAATCAAAAACAAAAACATAATCCATACTGAACCTATAAGTTGGATCTGTTTGTGAAAAATCATTATCAACTCACAGCCAACTTCATAAAAGTGTTAATCTGTGCATGTTAACTAAACTATAAAAAAAAGACCGCAATGCATCTGAATATTTAAGCGGTAGGTTAAGTTGTATGCTTCGTCATGATTTCATATAGCACTCCAGTGGGCATAAAATTCTAAAATTGCTTGCAGTTTCTCAATGTTATGGTTTCTTGTACTAAGTTGACTAACGTATACAGCCTCTCAGCTAAGACCTCCTCTGAAATAATAATGTACTTGCTTTTCACTGTTTAGTCTCATCTCAGGCTTCACGGTTCAGAGGAGCAGCCAACAACACATCCAAACTCCTCGTGTGTTAACTCAATCTCTCTTCTCACTGGCACTCAAGCTATGACACATGTTCCTAGAGGGGCAATGACTAGCATTTTCTTGACTGCGGGGGAACGCGTACAGCAGGTGGGGGGTCTTTCATTGTATGCTTATCTTTTCAGAATGCTAAACATCAAAGCAGAAAACTAACTGGCGTTGCAGTTTTACTTGATCATTAGGGAAAAGAGTAAAACATCAATTTCGAACAAAAATATATTACTCTCTGTTGGGATTGGATCCTAAACTGCAAGGAAGGAAGCGACGGAGGAGTTTCTGCGGGGGAGAGCGGCCGCGCTCGGGGTGGAGAGCGACCGCGCTTGATGGTCAAAATTGGGTTTGGAGCTTCGGCAAAGGAGGGCGACCGCGCTGAAGGGGTGCGCGGCCGCGCTGGCGTCGGGGAAGTGTTTTCCTAATCTGATTTTGTTTCCTATTTTATTTAGATCTCTTCCTTGACTGAGCTAGGTTCCTTGTATAAACTATATAAGCATAATTTCGGCCTAGAACATATTGTAGCAACATATTAGAGAGGAGACTAATACATATTGGCTTGGCAATTGCCCCCGGACGTAGTTCACGAGTTGGTGAATGAACCGGGTAAACAACTCTTGTGTTCTTGTGTGTGATTGTTTCTTTCTTGTACGTGTGGGTGTGTTGATTTCTTTGTTTTGATTGCAACGGGGGAGCACCAATTTCACAACAACTGGTATCAGAGCTTTGGTTCGGAGGATTCAAAATCTTTTCATTAGTTGATTAATTTTGAATCGTGTTCTTGGGGATTTTGGTGAAGCAGTCAAGATGAAGAACTCAATCGAGAAATTCAACGGTGTGAATTTCACGTTTTGGAAGACAAGGATTGAAGACTACCTTTATTGTAAGGATCTTCATGGACCCTTGAAGGCGAAGCCCGAAGACATGTCACAAGGGGATTGGGAGACGTTGGATCGGAAGGCGTTAGGAGCGGTAGGAGTGCCACTAGCAGAGCGGCGACGTTACGGAAGGAAGCTATGGAGGCAGACGAGCGGTGGAGTTGCTTCTGGCTTATTTGTCGAGACATGTATGAGAAGCCGTCGAATATCAATAAGGTGCATTTGATAAAGAGGTTTGCGAATGCGAAGATGTCGAGAGGCGGAACGGCGGCGAGTCATGCTCAGCAATTTGAAGGTATGGTGGACCAATTGAAAAGTGTTGATATTACTTTCTCAGATGAAGTGCTAGCTTGTTTTCTACTAAAATCATTGCACGATAGTTGGGAGGTTCTTGTCCGCAACGATTAGTACGTCAGCAAAGCATTGGTGTATACGGAGGTTAGAGATCTCATCCTTGAGGAGTAGACTGGGAAAAAGGTCGAAGTGCTACAATTGTGGTGAATTGGGGCATATCGGTTATATTTGTCAGGGAAAAGGTGGTGGTGCGCACGTGGTGGATGATGGTGGTGATGTATTAATCTTAGGGGAGGAAGCGATCGGGTGAAGATTGGGTGTTGGATTACGGAGCTTCTTGTCATGCTAGTGGGAATGCGGGAATCAATGAAGCGTTACAAGCGGAGATTTTGGGGTTCTCTATCTTGGTGATGGTCAACCATTGAAGATCAAAGGTAAGGGGATGTAATGATGAATACGCCTAATGGGGTTTTACGACTACACGACGTGATGCATGTTCGGATTTGAGGAGGAGGGTGATTTACGTGGAACAACTTGACAGTGAAGGGTATGGTGTTTCTTTCATTGGTGGGTCTTGGGAAGTCACAAAAGGGGCTAAGGTGTTGGCTCGTAGGGTTAAGGGGAAGATGTTGTATTCTACCTACAATGTCGATGTTCGTTCCGGTGGGAGCAAGAGGCTTAAGAACCGGCTGTTGGTGTGAAAAGGGGAGACATCAAGAAACGGTATGTTGGGGAGGACCTGAAAGTTGATCAACGCGGTGTGGATGTCAGGGCCCTAACGAGAGAGCGGATTCGGACCAGAACAGTCGATGCAAGAAACATGGTGTGTCCAAGTTTGAGGGAGGCATTGCGAGGAAGGTGGGTACGGAGGGAGAAGGCGAAGTTAGACTTGCGGGGAGAAATCAAGGTAGAAGCTGATTTGGGGAGGCAAGAACGATCTAACACGGAGAGGTTGAAACGTCGCTTGGTTTCAACTCGCCTTATTACTTGAGGAGAGGCAGTTTCAAGCCAATATGGAGGGGGAATGTGTTCGAAGGTCTTTACTCCGTGGTGGGAGTTAATGGGTGATTTTATGTTTGTTGGTTTAGTCTCCGGTGGGAGATTGTTGGGATTGGATCCTAAACTGCAAGGAAGGAAGCGACGGAGGAGTTTACGCGGGGAGGCGGCGCGGCTCGGGGTGGAGAGCGGCCAGCGCTTGATGGTCAAAATTGGGTTTGGAGCTTGGCGAAAGGAGGGCGACCGCGGCGAAGGGAGTGTGCGGCCGCGCTGGCGTCGGGGAAGTGTTTTCCTAATCTGATTTTGTTTCCTATTTTATTTAGATCTCTTCCTTGACTGAGCTAGGTTCCTTGTATAAACTATATAAGCATAATTTCGGCCTAGAACATATTGTAGCAACATATTAGAGAGGAGACTAATACATATTGGCTTGGCAATTGTCCCCGGACGTAGTTCACGAGTTGGTGAATGAACCGGGTAAACAACTCTTGTGTTCTTGTGTGTGATTGTTTCTTTCTTGTACGTGTGGGTGTGTTGATTTCTTTGTTTTGATTGCAACGGGGGAGCACCAATTTCACAACACTCTCGCCATCCTAAAATGAGTGTCCATTTTCTAATCAAGTTACTACATTTGCCTTTGTCACCATGTGGCTCAATGTGCAATTGAGCTTCAATAATAGGGACACCAACATCCTTCAATTTTCATGAACAGTCGGTCAGTAAGTTCCTGTATGTTTTTAACATAATTAAGCTCAAATAAGGTACTGTGGGGTCCTTCACGAGTTCACATCATACAAAAATGCAGCTGATTGCAAAAACCATGCCATAAATGAGTACCAGAAAGGCATAAAAGATTAAAAAAATGGTAAAGACAAATTGACAGTATCAAGAAAATTTACTTACATTGCGCTTTGGAAGACACTGACAGGCATCCACATCTAAGTAATGATGATTTCCCCGATCGAGTCATCAACTTTAAACCATCATATCGTAGAGGCGTTCGAAGTATAGTGGCATTCAAGGGATGCAATACACCTGACTTGGTTGTACCAGACCCGTAATTCAAATTTGATGCTTTGAAACATGAAGCCCCAAAACTAACTGCTACATGAACCAATTCATAATCAAAATTCAATCACATTATTCGTAAGTTACCGAATTTCACGAATTAAGAACCCTAATTGATCCTTCTAATTACCAAAACCACGGGTGATTTACTGTATAGATAAAACGTGATCAATTCTAGGGTTGCAAATACATGCGAGGCAAAGAGTGTGTGTGTGTGTGAGAGAGAGAGAGATGGGGACTCACATGCAGCCATGGAACCGCGCTGAAGCTTTGCGAAGGGGAAATGACAGGGAGGATTGTACAGGGATGTGTAGAAAAGACGACAGAATCCAACTACTAATAGGATTGCTACAGCTGGCATTGTTGACTAATAAGGGCTTTTTCCTTTGGGCCCACTACATGTTTGGTTATCTATAGCAAGGCCCATTCTTATCAGCCTCTTTTGTCAACTTGGCACCACAGTGTTTGGTCAACAAACTTATTGCTACAAGTAAATTACTCCCTCCACCTAAAAATGATTTATTTTTGATCATTCAAAAATTTTATTGTATATTTACTTTTCTAAAATTATTCTTAATAAATGTAAATATTATATCCAAAAATTTAGTTATTTTAATAAATGTAAATATTATATCCAAAATTTAGTAATTTAAGAGTACTTATTTATTCAGTATTACTATATCTATTGAGTATCAACGGACAATAGTTTATATTACAACTAAATTTTTATGCATAAGATAGTATAATTTATAATTTAAAAGTACATTATTGTTCACCATTTTTTTCTAATCTCCCTTTAGGTAGGGTGTGCTCCCGAGTTTTATATTGAAAGGAAAGAGAAGGAAAAGAGAGAAAATGAGGATGATTTCATTCTAGCGCGTACTCTCGAGTTTTTTTTTTAGGAAGGAAATGAAAGGAAATGGAGGCCTCATTTTCCTCCTATCCAATTCTCCCAAATCTGGGAGGAAATGATTCAAAGGAGCTTTTGTGTTCTTCCTAATTTACCCTTACAAATAAATACTCATTTTTTATTTTATTAAGGTTATAACTATAATTTTACATTTTTTTCTTTCCTTTCCCTCATGACTCGGGAGCACCTAGGGGAGATCTTAATTTCCTTCAATTTCCTTTCCTCCCTCTTTCTTTCCTTTCTTTTCCTTCCCTTTTTCTCCCTAAAAAACTCGGGAGCACTCCCTTAAGGAAAAAGAAACAAGGTAGAAATATTATTAAATCATAGTAACATACAGTATAATGTAGGTTACTGTATACTCCCTTCGTTCCAGTCGAGTGTATACTTATTTTTCTTTTAGTCCGTCCCAGTCGAGTGTGAACTGTCAAAAATGAAAGGGAATCTTCACTATTTACCCCACTCTCATTCTCTCTCCTATTTTACTTTTACACTCACAACATTCTCTCTCCTAACTATTCCTTTCACTTATTCTCTCTCCTATTTTACTTTTACACTCACAATATTCTCTCTCCACTTTTTCTCTCTCTTACTTTTTTTAATCGGTGTGCCCAACATTTTGGTTCACACTAGGCTGGGACGGAGGGAGTATAAAATATCTAGGTGAAAGATGAATAAATCTTTTTCGTTACAATGATTTCTTATCAATTTTCATATTTATTCATATAAAATTACTATACATTTTATTTTGGCTCTATTGAAAATAAATATATGGAAGACGAAAATAATAAAACAACATTACCAAAAAGAAAACGAAAAATACTATAAATAATTTATATTAATGACTGTAGTGAAAAAACAAAATATGTAATGGTAGTCATTCCCCATAATAATTTTCAAAATGACAAACCTTTGAAACTATTGTCCGGAATGACCACATTCTTGAAACTCACCACACGATGTAGCAAGTTTATTGTTTTCTTCGCTTAAATTCGCTGTATGGTGTAGCGAGTCTTGTAATTTAAAAGTTGTAATTGTTAGAACATGGATTAATATAACATATAAATACTTAATAATATAATGATCAATATTATAACATATGGTATAAAGTATAGAACTCAATATAATATGTAGAATTCCATAATATAAGTATACCATTAAATGATGGGCATAATGGTAATATCTTATATATCAATAGGTGTAGTCCCTAAATGAAGTGCCCCTTGGATTCCTATATAAAGGCCTATCCATCAAGCCTATGAATCACTAGTCATTTTACATTCTCATTCAGTCAAAACTCTTCCTAAGTACTTGAAGATCAAAGAGAGTAAAGGGCACTCATCATTTAGAAGATCTACTCCTCCATAATTTAAAGTCTATCTTCTTACTTCATCCTCTTTATTCAAGAACAAGAACAAGACTAAGAACAAACATGGAATCACAAGGTATTTACACGCTTCCGTCTTCTTCTTCTTCTCTTCTTAATCTAGTAATGAGTCGGTTCATATTTAATGGATCGTAATTGTTCCAACAATTGGTATCAGAGCCTGCTCATAAACTAGATTGAGTTTGAATTTCTTATAAAGTCTTGTACTTTAATTTGTTCAAGGTTTGTAATCCATGTAAAATTACACTTGTTTTTTTGTTCTTGTACATAATACTCATTTTGTCTTAGAGTATTATGTTCATAACTTCATTCTATTTCTGCATTTTGGTTTTACTCAAAAGGTTTTCAATCCTTAATGTAAGATTATCCCATTTTTGAACATAGCCACCATCCTTGGATGCGTTGTGAGTTTGTTCATTTGCATAGCCACGCATTTTTTAAATGTGTTGTGAGTATGCGGATCTACTTACTTTGATTGAAAATTGAGTCACCTTGGAAATAATGGTAAGATCAAGTTTTAAGAGACACAATGGTTCATACAAGATTACCCCATTTACATAGCCAACATCATGTGTTTGGAGTGTGTAAATCTAGGTCTACTTGTTTGAATCATGTTAATTAAAGTGCAAACTTGTCCCATTTACATAGCCAATAATTATAATGCATTAAAAGGGAAATTTGGTTGGAAAACTGTTCATAAAAGGGTTTGAAAATAGTGATTGTTCGTAATTACGGGCATTGGGGACGAGTCGTCCCGTAGGGACGAGTCGTGCCCATCAATTTTCTGGAATGGGACCTTTCGATTCGGGCGTCCCCCTTATAGGGACGAGTCGTCCCCTAAGGGACGAGTCGTGCCCTAAGGGACAGTCGTCCCCTTTGAAATTCGAGAATAGGGTTGCTTACGATTCATTCGTCCCTCCTTCATGGACGAGTCGTCCCTCGGGGACGAGTCGTGCCCTAAGGGATGAGTCGTCCGAGAGAGACTTCGATCTCAAATTTTTTCAGAATTTTGATAATTTATTGATAAAATATGATATCTGGACACCGATACGCTGATTGGCGGTTCTTAGAGTTGTTAAACTTTAAGAATGGACGGGTAGAACATAAGGATATTGTCTTTTATTAATAAATTTTCGTTGTTTTTACCCTTTAAAGTTTCAAATTTACCTTAAGGCCTTAATTTTGATTAATTATATCCTTAACATTTTGAATATAATTGACATGCTTGTTTCCCAAAGGAGACCTTGTTAATTAAATCCAAAATTGTTAAAAGATGAATGTAAATATTAATATGTGATAATATGCTTGTTTCCCAAAGGAGACCTTATTATTGACTAAATATTTACATTCATAAGTAATAATTGAATTAAACTTTAGGTCATTTTAAAAACCTTGAACCATCCCAAAGGAAGGCGGGTGTTTAAAATGAGTAGTTTATTCTTTATTATCGGGGAACAAGTACCTTAAACTTTAGGACGCTTCTTGTACTTGATCCGGCCCAAAGGAAGGCAAGTACATGAAATGTGTTGTTTAAGCTATTTGTTTACCCTAAGATAAATCAAATTGTGAGTCAATTCGAAATCCAAAGATTAGTCTTGATGTCATATTGATTATCTTTATTTTGATGGAATTCATTTTGATATAATTAATCATTGTGTAGATTCTTATACATGTTTTGTTTCATTCTTTTGTTCTCTTCATTCGATTTGATCGGTGCTTCTTACATTACTCTTGCCTTAAACTCAATTCCTTTGCTAAGCTGGGACAAACTTTAAAACTTGGAAAAACAAGATTATTATGGTCTTAGGTCAATTTGTTTGGACCTTGACCTCGCATTAAGAGAACAAGCTCCTGCCCCTCTAGCTGATAAAAGCACTTTGCGGAAGACCGCTTAAGTTCGGAGAGGTGGAAGCGTTCTAATCGCGTCGGCCTAAGCATAATTAAGAATGCGATCCGGAGACATTTACGAACGGTGTCTCAGAGGATGTTGGTGCAAAAGGTTTCCTAGATGCCCTAGAACAACGCTTTGCAAAAGCGATAAATCGGAAACAAGTGCTACCTTAAGAAAGCTTGTTTCCATGAGGTACAAGAGGGCCTGGAAACCTAAGGGAATATATAATGGAAATGTTTCATCTATCATCGAAATTAAAAGCACTCAAGTTGGACTTATCGGAAGACTTGCTTGTGCATTTGGCTTTAATTTCTCTTCCTTCACAATTTGGTCATTTTGAAACGACCTATAATTGTCAAAAGGACAAGTGGAATATTAATGAATTAATTTCACATGTCACGGAGGAAGAAGATAGGTTGAAACACACCAAACCCGAAAGTGCACATTATTCATCTACCTCTTCTCGAGGGATTAAGAGAAAAGGTAAGGAGATTGCAGTTGCATCAAAGAAGCCTAAGGGATCATCAAATGATCAAAAGGTGAAAAAGTGCTTCTTTTGCAAGGACCCCACTCACATGAAGCCCGGCGCACAAGTATCGCAATGGCGAATTAAGAAAGGTATGTCATTTAGCTTTGTTTGTCTTTTGAAGCTAATTTAGTTTCAATTCCTTCGTATACATGGTGGTTAGACTCCGGTGCAACTACTCACATAAGTTCATGTATGCAGGGTTGCCTGAACTACCGAACGCCCAATGAAGGTGAAAGATTCATCTACATGGGAGCTGGAAAGCCGATAGAGGTGGAAGGCAAAGGGACCTATAGATTATCATTATGTATCGGATATTATTTAGTTTTGAACAATGTATTTATTATTCCATCATTTAGACGGAATTTAATTTCCGTCACTACATTAGATCGAGAAGGTTATTCTTGCATCTTTGGTAATAATAAATGCAATTTATATTTTGATTCAAAGCTTTTTGGTACTAGTTCTTTGTCTTATATTGATAATCTATATTTACTTGACACAGTCAATTCATTAAATGAGTCCCATAATAATGAAACTAACTCTCGAGGCATAAAACGAAAGTTTTCAAGTAAAAACTCTTATACCTTGTGGCATAGGCGTTTGGGTCATATCTCCAAAAGGAGAATTGACAAGCTTGTGTCAGGAATATTACATAAGCTTGATACTCCGAAAAATAACTTTTGTATTGAATGCCTTAAGGGAAAATTTACAAATAGTACAAACAAAAATGAATCCTTGAGAGCTACAAAAATCTTAGAACTAATTCATACGGACATATGTGGACCGTTCCCTACCCCTTCATGGAACGGACAAACATATTTCATTACGTTCATAGATGACTTCTCTCGTTATGGATACATTTATTTACTTCATGAAAAGTCTCAATCATTGGACGTTTTCAAGTCTTTTAAAGCCGAAGTTGAAAATCAACTTGAAAAGACTATTAAGAACGTTAGATCCGATCGTGGTGGTGAATACTATGGTCGGAATGACGGTTCGGGAGAACAACGTCCGGGTCCTTTTGCTCGCTATTTAGAAGAGTGTGTGATTGTCCCTCACTACACCATGCCAGGGACACCTAGCATGAATGGTGTAGCCGAGAGACGTAATAGAACTCTTAAGGATATGGTAAGAAGTATGGTTTCTTGTACTTCTTTACCTCACTCAATATAATGCGATGCTTTGAAAGCCGCAACCTACCTACTTAATCGAGCTCCTTCAAAAGCTACTGACAAAACCCCTTATGAATTATGGACAGGCAAGAAATCGTCCTTAAATCATCTTCATGTTTGGGGTTGTCAGTAGAAGCTAGGCCTTATAAACCTAACGAAGGAAAGTTGGACGCTAAGACAGGTTAGTAGTTATTTTGTAGGGTATTCTCAAAGATCTAGGGGATATAAATTCTATGACCCTAAAACTAGAACCTTTTCGAGACGGGAAATGCTAGGTTCTTTGAGGATGTTGAATTTAGAGGAAAATTTGAATAGTAATTTTGAATTTGAAGAAATGGAAGAGGAATTCGTTTCTATACCTCTTCCTATAGTTCCTATCGAAAATCAAGCGATTATGCACGAAATTCGACAAGAACAAAATATTCAAAATGACGTTAATTCTCCTATTAATGAACAACATGAAAATGTTGATGAGGAAATTCAACACCCTCAAAATCAAGAAGAACCAATGCCATTAAGAAGATCTAATAGAGCAAGAAGGAGTGCTATACCGGATTATTATGATATATATCTTGCCGAGAATGAGGAACCGTTAGGTTTAGTGGGAGATGAGCCAATCACCTTCCATGAAGCCATTAGTGGTCCAAATTCTCATAAGTGGATTGATGCCATAAATGAAGAGTTAAAATCCATGAATGACAATAACGTTTGGGATCTTGTCCCATTACCTAAGAATGTGAAACCCATCGGATGTAAATGGATCTTTAAGACCAAAAGGGATTCACAAGGTAATGTGGAAAGACATAAGGCTCGTCTTGTCGCTAAAGGGTTTACTCAAAAGGAAGACATTGATTACAAAGAAACATTTTCACCGGTATCCTCTAAAAATGCTTTTAGGATCATTATGGCTTTAGTGGCACATTTTGACCTTGAGCTTCATCAAATGGATGTAAAGACAGCTTTTCTCAATGGTGACATTGAGGAAACTATCTATATGAAGAAACCAGAAATGGTGACTGATTCGGATCAAACTAGTCAACTAGTTTGTAAACTTAAGAAATCCATTTATGGGCTTAAGCAAGCATCTCGTCAATGGTACTTAAAATTCAACCAAGTTATTCTTTCATTTGGTTTTGAAATGAATCTTGGTGAAGATTGTGTGTACCATAAGTTCAGTGGGAGTAGGTTTATATTTTTGGTCTTGTATGTGGATGACATTTTACTTGCTAGTAATGATAAAGACCTTCTTAAGGAAACCAAGAAATTTCTCTCTAACAAATTTGAGATGAAAGATCTTGGTGAAGCTTCTTTTGTATTAGGAATCCAAATACATCGTGATCGCTCACGAGGTATGTTAGGATTATCACAAAAGAGCTATATAGAGAAGGTATTACAAAGGTTTAGCATGGAAAATTGTAAACCACATGACACCTCGGTCTCTAAGGGAGATAAGTTCGGTCTAAATCAATGTCCTAAAAATAATCTTGAATCAAGTATATGGAAAATATCCCTTACGCATCGGCGGTAGGAAGCCTAATGTATGCTCAAGTGTACTCGCCCGGATCTTGCTTTTATTGTTGGCATGCTTGGGCGATATCAAAGCAATCCGGGAAGAGAACATTGGGTCGCGACCAAAAGAGTGATGAGATACTTACAAAACACGAAGAACTACATGCTTACATATACAAAGTCGGATCATCTTGAGATCATTGGTTTTTCCGATTCGACTTTCTTTGGATGCCAAGATAGTCGCAAATCGACATCGGGTTATGTCTTCACTTTGGCCGGTGGAGCGATATCTTGGAGAAGTGCCAAGCAAACATTAGTTACTACTTCCACCATGGAAGCCGAATTTGTTGCTTGCTATGAGGCATCCAATCAAGCTATATGGCTGCGAAAATTCATAGAAGGGCTGCGAATTGTCAAAGGTGTTGAAAGACCGCTTAAGTTATATTGTGACAATCGAGCCGCGGTATTGTACTCCAACAACAACAAGAGTTCATCTAAATCTAAGCATATAGATATTAAGTTTCTTGTTGTGAGAGAAAGAGTACAAAATGAACAAATAGAAATAGAACTTATTGGTACAAACTCCATGTTAGCGGATCCATTTACTAAGGCGTTATCTCCTTTAGTATTTCACGAGCATGTTGCTCATATGGGTGTAATGACTTTTGATAATGCCTAAATCGGTGGGAGTTTTAAATGTTTCTATTTCCTTGTGTTGTTTTCATTTAAATTGATCTCATTTGGTTAAAGTAGGACTAGTTGGAGAATATATATATGCATTCTTCATATATATTCATTAATTTTCCATGCTACATATCTATACTTTATCTATGTCATTTAGTTGGATATATATATGTGATTAATGTGGGTTTAGTTGCGAATCAATTACAACGAATGCCCCTTTAGTCCTTATACTTATATGACTAATGGACGGGATTGTTTTCGAATGACAACAAAGTGCACATAAGGGTTGTCATTTGTGTTATAAATATGATTGAAGAAATTTATTAAGTGAAGGTATATGTTATAATAATCCAAGTGGGAGATTGTTAGAACATGGATTAATATAACATATAAATACTTAATAATATAATGATCAATATTATAACATATGGTATAAAGTATAGAACTCAATATAATATGTAGAATTCCATAATATAAGTATACCATTAAATGATGGGCATAATGGTAATATCTTATATATCAATAGGTGTAGTCCCTAAATGAAGTGCCCCTTGGATTCCTATATAAAGGCCTATCCATCAAGCCTATGAATCACTAGTCATTTTACATTCTCATTCAGTCAAAACTCTTCCTAAGTACTTGAAGATCAAAGAGAGTAAAGGGCACTCATCATTTAGAAGATCTACTCCTCCATAATTTAAAGTCTGTCTTCTTACTTCATCCTCTTTATTCAAGAACAAGAACAAGACTAAGAACAAACATGGAATCACAAGGTATTTACACGCTTCCGTCTTCTTCTTCTTCTCTTCTTAATCTAGTAATGAGTCGGTTCATATTTAATGGATCGTAATTGTTCCAACAGTAATTATACTAATTATACCTAGTTAGGGATTTACTAAAATCATTACTTAATATAGCGAGTTTAAGCGAAATAGTCTTTGTCAATAGATTGTTACGGGTTTGTTATATTTGGGCAAAGAAAAGCATATACCGTGGTGAGCTTGAACAACAAGAAGTCATTCATCTCCATCAACATCCAGGCTTGCTAATCCTTCGATTTCGCTATTGCAAGTGTTGTTGACTTTTCATTGTTCCTCATTTTGCTTTGATTTTGAACAAATTTTTCTTGAAAAATTAGGGTTAATTCGAAAATATGGTAATTGAAATAGAGAAAAAATAGGGTTTTTGAACTCAATTTGTGGTAAATTGATATCATTTGATTGGTTGTGTTGTTATTGGGTGAAAATATATTGTTCATTGTGCCTTTTTATGCCTTGATTTTGAACAAATATTTCTTGAAAAATAGGGGTCATGCTGAAAAAAGGATAATTGAAATAGCGAAAAATTAGAAATTTTGGACTCAATTTGTGTTAAATTGATATTATTTGGTTGATTGCATTATCATCTGTGTGGAAATATATTTGACATTATTGTGCAATAACTCCAAATACTTTTGCAACGTCCTTCTGTTTTTCACACTATGCCTTCTTATAGTTAATTGTCTTGTCGTACATTTCACTAATGTGTGCAATAATAACTCCCATCTTATTGAATCCACCTTAATAAGACTAACTACTTGGCGACCAATAAACTTCGCATTTAGGTTGAGGTGATCTTTGATTTCTCCAGAAAATAAGCAGCAATGTGGATCCTTGTACTTGATCACTTTCCAATAGCCAAACTTCTCCCGACTCACATGAACATAAAAATCGCATTTAAACTTTTTCAATAGACATTTTATTGACCATGTATGGGTCGTGCTCTTTTTTACCCTAAATCGGTGATTGAAATTAATGTGGTATCTCTTTATTTCAAATTGCGTCTCGTTCTTATTAGAAAAGCGTACCCCTTTAACAATTTCGTCTTTTTTTGAATCTGAAACTGAAAAACCGGGTTGATTATCACTGTAAATATGATAATGTTCTTTCTCATACATTCGATTTTTTTGCGATTCATAATGAACCAAATGTGTTTCCACGTCATTAGCAATCGGGCCATCATCACTCTCCCCCAATTCTATATCGGAATCACTACTACGATCTTAATATCCATCATTAACATCATCTAATATTGTATCTACATTTGTGCCTTCTTCTTCTTCATAATCTAAATCATATTCTGAATTATCGTCATCAACTGAATCATTTGGGAATGTCATGTTATATTTGATGCTTGAGTTGATACATGTGTTTGTCTACTTGGACCAACCCCTGTATCACGATAGCAATTTGGTAAATTCCCATTAAAGGTCTCTTGAATACGTGTTTCAAACTCTTAATGACGTCGATTTTTAATTAATTTGATGACCACATACAAATGCAAATTACTCATCCCATCAAATTTAGTAGAAACATCGAACATTATATCCGCACCCGCATCATCTTGAATATGAAAAGGATAGCACTCATCAACCCCACTATAAAATGAATGGGAATATCTAAAAATAACTTTCAACTCATATCGTGTTCGATCTACACCCATCACTTTATGTAACTCATCAATCAATTGATTGTATCTCCATATACAATGAGCCCTAATCGCACATTCGGGTCTTTCTGAAAATGAGGACCATCAAATAGTTGTTCATTATCACCTCCCCGATAGCATATGAAATGAGTGAAACCCCATTTATCTTTTACCCTACATTACAAAATCAGAGTGTTAAAATCTTCAAAACCCTAATTTTTGTTGTGAAATTGGTGCTCCCCCGTTGCAATCAACACAAAGAAATCAACACTCCCACACGTACAAGAAAGAAACAATCACACACAAGAACACAAGAGTTGTTTACCCGGTTCATTCACCAACTCGTGAACTACGTCCGGGGGCAATTGCCAAGCCAATATGTATTAGTCTCCTCTCTAATATGTTGCTACAATATGTTCTAGACCGAAATTATGCTTATATAGTTTATACAAGGAACCTAGCTGTAACGACCCTAACCCTAGGCACTAATTTTAATATCATATTGTGTGCCTTTAATATTATTGTTATTATTATATGTCCATTTTTATATACTTGATTTCATATGTTAGAATAAATGATAGGGTAATAAATTAATGTTTTAGGAAAGATATAAAAATAGAAATAAATAAAGCATTGGGAAAATATAATGATAGGAAATGAATAAATAGTAGAGGGAGGTTAAAATGGGTAGATAAATGATTTTTGGGTTGGATTTAATTATTAAGGTGAAAGCCTTAGTTTGAGTAGGGAGAAAGGGGGGGCCATTTTCTTTTCTCCTAATTCCCTCCTTCTTGGCTCAATAGTCAACACCCCCATAACCTCCCCATACTTCCCTTCACTTTTTCCCCTACTCCCTCTTATCTCCTCCCACACTCTTTTTCCTCCTCATCTTTCTTCATTCTTCCTCTTACACTTTCTCCATGGAAGCATTGTGAAAGCCTTCCAATTCAAGAGCTCCTACCAAGATTCAATTCTCAACCAAATTCAAATCTAAGTGTCCTTTGGTGAGTAGTTCATCTCAAGGAATTGATCAAGCCTAGGAAATCATCATTTTCTCTTGCATTGGCAAAGGTGAGTTATTATGACTTTCCCTTCATTAAATGTTCATGAACTATTGGATGTTGTTATTGTTATTATATTGTTGGTTGAGTGTTGGGAACCTTTCTTGGTGTAGAGAAATGTTTAATGACCTAGATGTAAGGTTTAGGTATATGGAAGTTGACAAAGAAGCAAGAGAATGGTTTAAATGGGAATAGAAAGGTTAAAGATGAAATGGGTAGTTTAATGAGTAAAACAACCAAGAATTAAAAAGATTAAAGCTATCTTATGTGATTAGGAATGCTTAAGTATGATATTGGTGATGTTAGGCAACCTCTTTATGTTCACAATTTAGAGAAAGCTTGGGGTGGATTTTTGGATTTTCTTGAAATAGGGAATTAGAGTTCTTCTTTGTGTATTGGGAGCGAGGGCTCCCCCTTTTGGGAGCGGGCGCTCCCTCCTTCCGAAACTTGTGTCAAACTTGGCTACTTTGGGAGCGAGGTGCTCCCTTTTATTGGGAGCGGGCGCTCCCCATGGCGGCGAATACGAGAATTTGGTGTCTTGGGAGCGGGTGCTCCCTCTTTTTGGGAGCTGGTGCTCCCCCAGAAAATTTTCTCCACTTTCCTTTCTCGTGATTTCTCCCAACGACTTCTTAGCTTGATCCCTAACCATGATAAGGTAGTAGAATCTAACCTCCCGGGATACAAATTAATCCTTTTAACCGAGGTTAAAGTAAAATATTTGGGCCACTTAATGACACCTTAAATGGGTTTAAATGGAACTACGGAAGCAGTTTAAATCCGACTCAGGAATCGTTTGGCAATCTTGTTTGACCACTTATCAAATGTGACTTCCACTTGGTAAATTGAGCGTGGACCTTCATAGAGGCCATGTATTGTTGTATATTGATTTTGTAGGGTTGGTTAATGATACCTTATTACATTACTTGATTCCATATTCATTGATAGTTATATGCATAGTGTATTAATTAAATGTTGCACTATGATGTTGGTTGAACATGAGTATATTTTACCATGTTGCTATGTTGTTTATTCCCTTTGTGGATTTATTCAAGTATCTATTATGTGCTTGATAATGTGTGAGTCGGTGACATTGGGGTATAACATAATACGATCAATTATGGAAGTGTGACCTAATGTGATCGGATTATGTTATATACGTGGCCGTCCCCTCACGTGGCCGCGGGATGGGGTATAGCATCTGTATTGAGCCAAAAGCCTTACGAGTTGCTCTTGTCTTATTTGGTTCCCTGAAAAACGGGTCTTATAAGACGTGAGTATTGCTTAAGCGGCTACTTGTAAGATTGGAGTATGATTATACCCAATGTTGTACGACTACTTGTTCGAGACGGGAAAAGGTAAACCAAGGTAATGGAATGTGTTTATAGCTTTCCCAAGGTGTTATGTGCGACTTGTTATATGTTGCATTTATTTGGCATATTCTTTGCATTCATAATAGCTTGCTTTGAGATTTATTCTCACCCCTCTCCCTTTAATGTTTTTAGATCCCGAGACGGGAGGACCGGCCAAGTAAGGACGGAAAGGAGTTTGGAAGTGAGCTTTTGGGTATTGTCGGGGTATGTTAGGTTGACGTAGAAAATATTTTGTTATAATTCCTTTTGGGAGTTTGTAATTATAAACTTTATTTTTCTACGTTAAAACCAATATCTTTTGTAACTAAACGTGAATGTTTCAAAGTTGGTCAACTCACTCCTTCCAAGTGGAGAGGAGTGGAGTTATTTTGAAATGAACATGTTAATGATGTTTTTAGTTGGAAGTTTAATTAAAAGTTTAAAAGTTTAGTGATATTTGGGTTAGTCTGAGGATGCTCCAACTCGGGACACGTGTAGGTTCCGGGTCGGGGTCCTCACGGTTAATATCGAGCTCGGTTAGAGTTCTCGGGTAGAGTCTAGGCGAGTGAGAGTGTGTGATAGCGACGTCGAGTGTTTAATGCGGGAGTTTGTACTAATGGCGGGTAATGATGGAGATCGGGATCGGGCTTTGGGTAATGTTGGTAATCCGAATGCCGAGATGATGGATATGTTCGGGTGTTTCTTGAGAATATGGCGGCTCGAGAATAATGGCGGGGACGGCAACAACGAGAAGGTAGACAAGGGCACCATGGTTTAGAGAAGTTTGTGAAGATGTCTCCTCCTAGCTTCAACGGAGATCCGAATCCGGTGAAGGCGGAGAGATGGCTTGAGGCGATGAACAAGATTTTCTTGGCTATGGAGAGTTCGGATGCGGAAAAGGTGAGATGTGCCGTATTCAAGTTAGAGGGACCGCGGAACCTGGTGGCGAGGTAGTAAAGGATGGATGGGACCGGGATTTGACACCAGACTTGGGAGAATTTCACACGTAAGTTAGGGATCATTTCGTGCCAATGGTTACTAGAGACAAGAAGGAGGTTGAATTTATGAAATTGGAGCAAGGGACCATGTCGATAGCACAGTATTCAGCAAAGTTTACGGAGTTAACCAGATATTGTCCTCACTTGGTACCGGATGAAGAGAGGCGTATCTACCGGTTTGTGAAAGGTTTAAGGGTGGAGTTCGGAAGCGGCTTTTGACTCATGACTTCGCCAACTTTCAAGCGGGCGTGAACATGGCGTGCCGGATTGAGAATGACATAGAGGAGCATCGTGGTAAAAATGAAGGTGGGAAAGCAGATTCCAAGGTCAAGGTTCGGGACGAACGAGAGGGCAACCAAGGACATTCACTCCGGGAGCGAATAGAGGAGGAAACGTAGCGGCTCAGGCAAATCGTTCGACTTCCGGTCGGTTTGGAGCAACGTGTGGTTATTGCGAGGCAAGGGCATTCGGAGGACAAGTGTTGGAGCAAGCAAGGCAAGTGTTTGGAATGTGGGTCGATCGGTCATTTTCGAAGGAATTGTCCTAAGTGGCGTAGTAAGCAAGCTTCGGGTAGTGGTCAAGGGGACAAGGTAGTGGTGTAAAAGGGGTGTCGACGGAAACCCAAGGATAGAGTCCAAGGTCGAGTGTTTGCTTTGGGTCGAGGAGAGGTCGATCCTAATGCCGTCATTAGAGGTATAGTTCTGTCTCGGGAGTTAAGGCCCGCATTCTTATAGATCCCGGGTCTTCCCATTCATTTGTGGCATCTCATTTTGCATTCTCATTGCACATTTTGCACGAATCTATGCCTTATGTGTTGGAGGTCTCTACTCATGGGAGAGTGCCTTGCATCTTCTTTAATATATCGTGGTTGTGATGTGACTATATGTGGGCATGTATTGCCGGTGGATTTGGTCGAGTTACCAATCCGTGATTTTGATGTGATCCTTGGGATGGACTGGTTGAGTCAGTGCCATGCTTTGGTAGACTGTCGTAGGAAGCGAGTCTCATTTGCTATGCACGATGTGCCTACTTTTATATTTGATGCCGATAAATCTATGTTCGGTTTACATGTTATTTACGCCTTAAAAGCTAGAAAGATGCTATCTAAGGGGTGTGCGGGTTACTTAGCTTATGTGGTAGATTCCAATAAGAAGTCTCCCGAGTTAGCTCATGTTTCGGTTGTGAATGAGTTTAGTGATGTGTTTTCTAGTGAGTACTCTATGCCTCGGATCGTGAGGTAGAGTTTTGTATTGACTTAGTGCCGTACCACCCCTATCTCTAAAGCACCCTATAGAATGGCTCAGGCCGAGTTAAAAGAGTTGAAGGTCCAATTGCAAGAATTGTTAGACCGAGGTTTTATTCGATCCTAGTGTGTCTCAGTGGGGAGCACCGGTCTTGTTTGTTAGGAAGAAGGATGGTACCTTACGATTGTGTATTGACTATCGTTTGTTGAACCAAGCCACCATTAAGAATAAATATCCTCTTCGCATATAGATGATTTGTTCGACCAACTCCAAGGTTCCGTTATCTACTCAAAGCTTGATTTGAGAAGCGGATACCATCGAGTTGAAAGATTAGGCGGATGATATTGCTAAGACGGCTTTCCGAACTAGATATGGTCACTATGAGTTTGTTGTGATGCCTTTTGGGTTGACTAATGCTCCAGACGGGTTTATGGATATGATGAACCGTGTTTTCAAGCCTTATCTTGATAGTTTCGTGGTGGTATTCATTGATGATATCCTTGTGTATTCTAAGTCCCGGGAAGAGCACGAAAATCATTTGAGGATTGTTTTGTCAGTTCTTCGTGAGAAGCAGTTGTACGCCAAGTTCAGCAAGTGTGAGTTTTGGCTTGAGCAGGTTTCTTTCTTGGGGCATGTTGTGTCGAGTTCGGGGATTTCCGTGGATCCTTGAAAGATTGAAGCCGTGGTTAATTGGAAGCAACCTTCGGCGTATGGCGAGGTTCGTAGTTTCCTTGGTTTGGCGGGTTATTATCGGAGGTTCATTGAGGGGTTTTCTCGGATTGCTACTCCGTTGACGAGGTTGACTCGAAAAGATGTTTCGTTTGTATGGGATTCCAAGTGTGAGGAAAGTTTCAATGAATTGAAGAAGAGATTGACGACGGCTCCTGTTCTTACCCTTAGGATGGTTGTGAGAATTTTGTGATCTATAGTGATGCCTCGAAGGCGGGTTTGGGTTGTGTCCTCATGCAGAATGGGAAGGTTATCGCGTATGCCTCTAGGAAGTTATCACCGGCGGAACAGAATTATCCTACTCATGATATGGAATTGGCGGCGATTGTTTTGCGTTGCATAAGTGGAAGCACTACCTTTATGGGCGAAGTTTGAGATCTTCACCGATCATAAGAGTTTGAAGTATCTATTTACCCAAAAGGAGTTGAACAACCGTCAAAGGAGATGGCTTGAGTTCTTGAAGGATTTTGATTGTGTCATTTCCTATCACCGGGAAGGCGATGTAGTGGCGGATGCGATTAGCCGAAAGGCGTATGTGACGGCTTTGAGTTCAGAGAATTGAAGAGTGAGGTAATTGTTGCGAATGTTAGAGCCGTTCAGACATTGTATGGAGATTTGAAAGAAGCTCAACAAGGTGATCCGGAATTGAAGAAAATATTAGATCAAGTGCATGCGGGGAAAGTTGGGGATTTTGCGTTGAATAGAGATGGTATTTTAACTTTCGAGGAGAATTTGCGTTCCTTCATCGCCGGAAATCAAGAAGCGTGTTTTAGAGGATGGCCATAAGTCCAAGTTTGCGATTCATCCGGGTAGTACCAAAGTGTATCAAGACTTGAAGCGTGGGTATTGGTGGAATGGTATGAAGAGGGAAATAGCGGATTATGTATCTAAGTGTTTGACTTGTCAGCAGATTAAGGCGAGAACATCAAAGACCGGCGGGACTACTTCAACCATTAGATATCCGGAATGGAAATGGGAAGGAATTTCGATGGATTTTGTTTCGGGTTTGCCTCTCACCGCGAAGAAGATGGATGCTATTTGGGTTATTGTGGATCGGTTGACAAAGTCGGCTCATTTTCTTAGGTATCAACCAAGTTTTTGTTAGAAAAGTTAGCTCGGTTGTACATGAAGGAGATTGTAAGACTTCACGGGGTTCGGTTAGTATTGTGTCGACGGGGATCCGAGGTTTACATCTAGATTTTGGAGAGCATTGCATGAAGCCTTGGGTTCTAAATTGTGTTTCGAGACGGCATTTCATCCTCAAACCGGCGGTCGATCGAGAGAACTATTCAGATACTTGAGGATATGTTACGGGCTTGTGTGATGGATTTCCAATTGTCATGGGAGGATCATCTACCTTTAGTGGAGTTTGCCTACAACAACGGTTATCGATCTAGTATTGAGATGGCTCCGTATGAAGCGTTGTATGGTAGGAAGTGTCGATCTCCGATGTGTTGGGACGAGGTTGGTGAAGCGAGACTTTGGGGCCGGATTTGGTTCGAGATTCTACGGAGAAGATCAAGGTGATTCGGGATAGATTGAAGACGGCTCGAGTAGACGGAAAAGCTACGCCGACAATAGAAGACGGGATTTATCTTTTCGGGTGGGTGACTTTGTGTTCTTGAAGGTCTCTCAGAGGACGGGAATCAAGAGGTTTGGTAACAAGGGTAAATTGGCTCCGAGGTTCGTTGGTCCGTTTGAGATCTTAGAGAAGATTGGGGATTTGGCTTATCGGTTGGCATTGCCTCCGTCTCTTTCTTTACTCCATGATGTCTTCCATGTTTCGATGTTGAGGAAGTATTGTCATGATCCTTCCCACATCTTGAGTTCTCCCAGATGATGTCAGCGGACATGTCGTATGTTGAGGAACCCTTGAAAGTCCTAGAGTTCCAAGTTAAGGAGTTGAGGTCTAAGAGTATTCCTATAGTGAAAGTCCTTTGGAAGAACCACACCGTTGAGGAAGCGACGTGGGAGCTAGAGTCGGAGATGAGAGCGAAATACCCGTGGTTGTTTGAAAATCCAAGTAAGTTTTCTTTTTAAAATTCGGGACGAATTTTCTTTAAGGAGTGAGTGTAACGACCACTAACCCTAGGCACTAATTTTAACATCATATTGTGTGCCTTTAATATTATTGTTATTATTATATGTCCATTTTTATATACTTGATTTCATATGTTAGGATAAATGATAGGGTAATAAATTAATGTTCTAGGAAAGATATAAAAATAGAAATAAATAAAGCATTGGGAAAATATAATGATAGGAAATGAATAAATAGTAGAGGGAGGTTAAAATGGGTAGATAAATGATTTTTGGGTTGGATTTAATTATTAAGGTGAAAGCCTTAGTTTGAGTAGGGAGAAAGGGGGGGCCATTTTCTTTTCTCCTAATTCCCTTCTTCTTGGCTCAATAGTCAACACCCCCATAACCTCCCCATACTTCCCTTCACTTTTTCCCCTACTCCCTCTTATCTCCTCCCACACTCTTTTTCCTCCTTATCTTTCTTCATTCTTCCTCTTACACTTTCTCCATGGAAGCATTGTGAAAGCCTTCCAATTCAAGAGCTCCTACCAAGATTCAATTCTCAACCAAATTCAAATCTAAGTGTCCTTTGGTGAGTAGTTCATCTCAAGGAATTGATCAAGCCTAGGAAATCATCATTTTCTCTTGCATTGACAAAGGTGAGTTATTATGACTTTCCCTTCATTAAATGTTCATGAACTATTGGATGTTGTTATTGTTATTATATTGTTGGTTGAGTGTTGGGAACCTTTCTTGGTGTAGAGAAATGTTTAATGACCTAGATGTAAGGTTTAGGTATATGGAAGTTGACAAAGAAGCAAGAGAATGGTTTAAATGGGAATAGAAAGGTTAAAGATGAAATGGGTAGTTTAATGAGTAAAACAACCAAGAATTAAAAAGATTAAAGCTATCTTATGTGATTAGGAATGCTTAAGTATGATATTGGTGATGTTAGGCAACCTCTTTATGTTCACAATTTAGAGAAAGCTTGGGGTGGATTTTCGTATTTTCTTGAAATAGGGAATTAGAGTTCTTCTTTGTGTATTGGGAGCAGGGGCCCCCCCCTTTTGGGAGCGGGCGCTCCCTCCTTCCAGAAACTTGTGTCAAACTTGGCTACTTTGGGAGCAGGTGCTCCACTTTTATTGGGAGCGGGCGCTCCCCACGGCGTAAACCGAATACGTAATTTGGTGTCTTGGGAGCGGGTGCTCCCTCTTTTTGGAGCCGGTGCTCCCACAGTAAATTTTTCTCCACTTTCCTTTCTCGTGATTTCTCCCAACGACTTCTTAGCTTGATCCCTAACCATGATAAGGTAGTAGAATCTAACCTCCAGGGATACAAATTAATCCTTTTAACCGAGGTTAAAGTAAAATATTTGGGCCACTTAATGACACCTTAAATGGGTTTAAATGGAACTACGGAAGCAGTTTAAATCCGACTCAGGAATCGTTTGGCAATCTTGTTTGACCACTTATCAAATGTGACTTCCACTTGGTAAATTGAGCGTGGACCTTCATAGAGGCCATGTATTGTTGTATATTGATTTTGTAGGGTTGGTTAATGATACCTTATTACATTACTTGATTCCATATTCATTGATAGTTATATGCATAGTGTATTAATTAAATGTTGCACTATGATGTTGGTTGAACATGAGTATATTTTACCATGTTGCTATGTTGTTTATTCCCTTTGTGGATTTATTCAAGTATCTATTATGTGCTTGATAATGTGTGAGTCAGCTGACATTGGGGGTATAACATAATACGATCAATTATGGAAGTGTGACCTAATGTGATCGGATTATGTTATATACGTGGCCGTCCCCTCCTGTGGCCGCGGGATGGGGTATAGCATCTGTATTGAGCCAAAAGCCTTACAGAGTTGCTACTGTCTTATTTGGTTCCCTGAAAAACGGGTCTTATAAGACGTGAGTATTGCTTAAGCAGCTCACTGTAAGATTGGAGTATGATTATACCCAATGTTGTACGACTACTGTTCAGACGGGAAAAGGTAAACCAAGGTAATGGAATATGTTTATAGCTTTCCCAAGGTGTTATGTGCGACTTGTTATATGTTGCATTTATTTGGCATATTGCTGCATTCATAATAGCTGCCGAGATTTATTCTCACCCCTCTCCCTTTAATGTTTTTAGATCCCGAGACAGGAGGACCGGCCAAGTAAGGACGGAAAGGAGTTTGGAAGTGAGCTTTTGGGTATTGTCGGGGTATGTTAGGTTGGCGTAGAAAATATTTTGTTATAATTCCTTTTGGGAGTTTGTAATTATAAACTTTATTTTTCTACGTTAAAACCAATATCTTTTGTAACTAAACAGGTGAATGTTTCAAAGTTGGTCAACTCCTCCTTCCAAGTGGAGAGGAGTGGAGTTATTTTGAAATGAACATGTTAATGATGTTTTTAGTTGGAAGTTTAATTAAAAGTTTAAAAGTTTAGTGATATTTGGGTTAGTTTGAGGACGCTCCAACTCGGGACACGTGTAGGTTCCGAGTCGGGGTCCTCACACTAGCTCAGTCAAAGAAGAGATCTAAATAAAATAGGAAACAAAATCAGACCAGGATTCAAACTCCCCGACGCCAGCGCGGCCGCGCACCCCTGCAGCGCGGTCGCCCTCCTTTGCCGAAGTTCCAGCCCCAATTTTGACCAACGAGCGCGGTCGCTCTCCACCCCGAGCGCGGCCGCTCTCCCCCGCAGAAACTCCTCCGTCGCTTCCTTCCTTGCAGTTTAGGATCCAATCCCAACAATCTCCCACCGGAGACTAAACTAACAAACATAAAATCATCCATCAACTCCCACCACATAGTAAATACCTTCGAACACATTCCCCCATCCATATTGGCTTGACACTACCTCTCCTCAAGTAATAAGGCGAGTTGAAACCAAGCGACGTTTCAACCTCTCCGTGTTAGATCGTTCTTGCCTCCCAAAATCAGCTTCTACCTTGATTTCTCCCCGCAAGTCTAACTTCGCCTTCTCCCTCCAGACCCACCTTCCTCGCAATGCCTCCCCTTGAAACTTGGACACACCTTGTTTCTTGCATCGACTGTTCTTGGTCTGAATCCGCTCTCTGTTAGGGCCCTTGGACTTCCACACCACGTTGATCAACTTTGAGTCCTCCCCAACATACCGTTTCTTGATGTCTCCCCTTTTCACACCAACAGGCCGGTTCTTAAGCCTCTTGCTCCCACCGGAACGAACATCGACATTGTAGGTAGAATACAACATCTTCCCCTTAACCCCACGAGCCAACACCTTAGCCCCTTTTGTGACTTCCCAAGACCCACCAATGAAAGAAACACCATACCCTTCACTGTCAAGTTGTCCCACAGAAATCACCCTCCTCCTCAAATCCGGAACATGCATCACGTCGTGTAGTTGTAAAACAGCCGCATTAGGTGTCTTCATCATCACATCCCCCTTACCTTTGATCTTCAATGGTTGACCATCACCAAGATAGAGAACCCCAAAATCTCCGGTTTTGTAACGCCTCATTGATTCTGCATCCCCACTAGCATGACAAGAAGCTCCAGAATCCAACACCCAATCTTCACCCGACTGCTCCTCCCCTAGGATTAGTACATCACCACCATCATCCACCACGTTTGCACAACCACCTTTTCCCGGACAGTCATAACTGATATGCCCCAATTCACCACAATTGTAGCATTTGACCTTTTCCCCCTTTTTAGGTCCACCCCTTTTCTCTCCACCCTAAGTGCAGCCCCATCTACGGAAGATTCTCCCCTTTTCTCTTTCCTTCGCAACTCCTCTTGAAGGATGAGATCTCTAACCTCCGTATACACCAATGCTGTTTTCGACGTACTAATCGTTGTGACAGTAACCTCCCAACTATCAGGCAGTGATTTTAGAAGAAAACAAGCTAGCACTTCATCGGAGAAAGTAATATCAACACTTTTCAATTGGTCCACCATACCTTTGAAATTGCCGATATGACTTGCCGCTGTCTGCCCCTCTGACATCTTCGCATTCGCAAACCTCTTTATCAAATGCACCTTATTGATATTCGACGGCTTCTCATACATGTCTGACATCGTTTGCAGCAACTCCACCGTTGTCTTGGCCTCCATAGCGTTCCGTGCAACGTCGTCGGTTAGGGCACTCCTTACCGCTCCTAACGCCTTCCGATCCAACGTCTCCCAATCTCCTTGTGACATGTCTTCGGGCTTCGCCTTCAAGGGTCCATGAAGATCCTTACAATAAAGGTAGTCTTCAATCCTTGTCTTCCAAAACGTGAAATTCACACCGTTGAATTTCTCGATTGAGTTCTTCATCTTGACTGCTTCACCAAAATCCCCAAGAACGCGATTCAAAATTAATCAACTAATGAAAAGATTTTGAATCCTCCGAACCAAAGCTTTGATACCAGTTGTTGTGAAATTGGTGCTCCCCTTTGCAATCAACACAAAGAAATCAACACACCCACACGTACAAGAAAGAAACAATCACACACAAGAACACAAGAGTTGTTTACCCGGTTCATTCACCAACTCGTGAACTACGTCCGGGGGCAATTGCCAAGCCAATATGTATTAGTCTCCTCTCTAATATGTTGCTACAATATGTTCTAGGCCGAAATTATGCTTATATAGTTTATACAAGGAACCTAGCTCAGTCAAAGAAGAGATCTAAATAAAATAGGAAACAAAATCAGACCAGGATTCAAACTCCTCGACGCCAGGCGCGGCCGCGCACTCGCAGCCGCTGCCGCCCTCCTTTGCCGAAGTTCCAGCCCCAATTTTGACCAACGAGCGCGGTCGCTCTCCACCCCGAGCGCGGCCGCTCTCCCCCGCAGAAACTCCTCCGTCGCTTCCTTCCTTGCAGTTTAGGATCCAATCCCAACAATTTTAACATTGATACCTATAATATATTAAAACACAATAAAACACTAAATTTATATAACTTAATACAAGTAAAAACAATAATGTAGATGTTGATTATTTACCTTGATTCTTATGTATTCATCAATTCTAAAGTTAAAAGATATGCAATTTGAGTTTTTTTGGTCAACTATTTTGTGATGATTTGGATATGACATAATCTACCTCAAACCGAAACCTTATTTGTAAAGGCCGTCAAAACTCGCTACATCATGTAGCGTGTTCATTACATTTCACTTAAACTTGATACATCAATTAGCGAATTCAATAAATCACTAATTAGTATATAATTACAACTTTTAAAATACTAGACTCCCTACACCAAATAACGAATTTAATCGAAAAAGATAATAAACTCGATACATCATATAACGAGTTTCAACAAAGTGGTTATTCCATGCAATAGTTTCAAGGGTTTGTTATTTTGAGAATTATTACTTTAAAAAGAAATTACTCCCTCTGTCCCGCTACAAATCGCACACTTTCTATTTTGGGCGTCCCATTACAAATCGCACACTTTCTAAAATGGCAAAGAATCTTTACTATTTCCTCCACTCATTCTCTCTCCTACATTATTTTAATACTCACAACACCATTATAATTTACTATTCCCTCCACTCATTCTCTCTCCTATTTTACTTTTACACTCACAACATTTATATCATTATTTTTTTTCTTAATCCCCGCGCAAACAGTAACAGTGCGATTACTAGCGGGACGGAGGGAGTATTTGAGAAAAAAATTCTAAATTATCCTCCGTCATCTGAAATTAATGTGTACACATAATCACTCAATCGAAATATAATCATAATTATTTTATAAAAATTTAAATATTTTTATACAATTCTAAAAATGTTATTTATATTATGCTTAACGGTGAAACAATAACGATCTATAGAATTACATAAAGATATACTCCCTCCGTCCCACGTTAGTTGAGACTAATTTTTTGGGCACACCAATTAAGGAAAATGAATAAGATAATGAAAATGTGTGGTAGAAAATGAAGAGAGAGAATGAGTGGAGTTAATAGTAGGTTGGTTGAATAAATTGTATGGTGGAAAATGAAGAGAGAGAATGAGTGGGTGGGATAGGGTGAATATAAAATATTAAAATTTTTGCCATTTTGGGCAGTCTCAACTAACGTGGGACGGCCCAAAAGGGAAATAAGTCTCAACTAACGTGGGACGGAGGGAGTAGATTTTTATAAAAGTATGATCAAAATTTGATTAAGTTGTTCATGTGTTTACATTGGTCTGAGACTCATACATTTCACTTTTCAACATTTTAAAAATAATAATGATAAAACTATATTAAATTTATTTTCTTCTTTAATTATAACATCACCCCTAAATCTCTTTTGAGGAGAAAGATGTAGTGAACGGTCTCGATTAATGGCTGCATTATATTGAGTATAGTCAGGTACACCGGATAATCACTTGCAAAGGACAGTTCCCAAAGGCCAAAGCCATCGCCCAGAACGTGTTCGATCTCTCTCCTCAACTCTGACCCAATTGTTCCCCATTTCATACTTAAATCAAACACAGACACATGTGTGTGTGAACGGCGTAGTGAGAAATTTGGAAAGCAAAGAAGGGAAGAAGATTGTCGGAAAGAAAGCCAGAGGATGTCTCTGACGGGGGTGAAAATGTCGGAGGAAGTGTGGTTAACTTGTCTCACTCATGCATTTTCTACCGAGACTGAAGAAATCATGGGTCTTCTTCTCGGTGACATTCAGGTCTTACTTCGATTTCTCTCTCTTTTTTTTTAGGGTTTCCCAAATGTTAAACCCCTCTTTTTCTTCATCCCCAATTCACCTTGATTGATCAATTGAGAAATTTATCTTGGTTCGACCTTGAAAACAGCTCAGAATGTGTTCAGTTGGGGAAATTGATGTACAAGAGATTTTTTATGTTGCTTTCAGATTCATTTGTTTGCCTGGGTTTATTATAATTAATTATGTTTAGGTTATATATCTTGTTAATTAGGCTTGCATTTCTCCTGCATTAAGCAAGACTTTTTTTGGTTTCCGTTTTTCTTTTCTTTGAATTATTTTACTGTTTTTTCTAACCTCTTGTGCTTGTTTTTGGGCGTTATTCACGATTAATGCATGTTTCGATTTAGAACAAGGTTTGGTGTCCCATATCTCCGTGAGGAGTGAAGTTTCTTTTAATTTCAAGTTGGTTAGAAAAATGGTTATTCATGGCTCTCTATATACCTTTTACTATATCGGTTCTAAAATTTGGCTTAATCCTGGTCATTGTTGAAATTTAAGATGGAAATGTAGATTACATGGTAATGTTGCTTTTATGTTGTGCAAGTTTATTTTACCAATCTGGAGATCTATCTGAAGGATGGTACTTGTGCTTTTTGGTTTTGGCGGTGTCGTTAGGCCTTTTATTCGGAGCAGTGTATATTTATATTTGACACATTTATGGGAAAGGCTTTAAGAAGATTTCAGCTCTGATGTGCTGGCTGGACAAGCTTGAGTCAGTGAGTTCCAGCCTGTAAGTAGATGACTCGTGAAAATATCCATGTTTCATTCCGGCTACACTCCCAAAACCAAGAATACTGTAATCTGTTTAGTGGGAGCACTATGGGACATGTGTTTTTCCTTTGTTTTTTTGGCTGTTAAGTTCTTAAGTCGGATGTCGGACAGCTGTGAGATCATCTACAAAGCTGTGGTTAGATTGTGGTTTAAAGTTTTTAACTGTTCGATTACATTGAATATTATCGTTTGGCCGTTGGAACTAACTCGTGGAAAAGGAAGGTGGATGGAAAAACGGATCCGTGAATGGGCTGAAAGTTGATACACTTGGTATATTTGGTTGTAATTATACTTAACTTGCTTAACTATGTCATTTTGGTGATTTATCCTGCAATTTTAAAGTTGGTATTCATTGTTGTGGTTTGTAGTGCCATTTTATATATTACCCCTCAAATGTGTTTCCGAATTTTCATTTTGGGTTTTTATAGGGATATGAAAATTGACATACATGATTTTGCGCATAAAACAATATTTACGGGGTTCTCGTGTTTGCTTTTTCAGCACTCAAAAAACGGGAGTGTGACTGCACTTATATGGGGAGCACTGCCACAACCACGTTGTGATAGAAGGAAGGATCGAGTGGAGACCAATCCTGAGCAGTTGACTGCTGCATCGGTTCAAGCTGAGATATCCTTTATATAATGCCTAGATTCCATTCCTTCAACTTGCATTATATGTCCGCTTCATTAAGCATTAAAACCTTTACTTATTCAAAATTCCTTTATATGGGACAAACGCCAGTAGTCTACTTAAGGTGTAAGGATTCTGTAAAACTTTATGAGCTAATTCCTTGGAGTAGCATTACAAGGGTCATCTACCGCCGCAAGGAAATAATTAAGAAGGGGACAAACATAACGAAACAGAAAAGAAGAAAACATTATAAGGATCATACTTTTTTATGATATGATCGTTTTGCTCTTACTTCTTGTAGACTCTTTGCATCAGCCAAGGATATCATTACATAACTTTGCACTTTTGACCATATGGAAGAGCTAAGTCCTCTAGGTTCATAAATTTTGTTTGATACGTGACCTGCATTGCTAATCTCTCTACCCACCCTTAGAGGAATAAAAAAGAAAGTAGAGAAAATAATAATGATCATAGCAATAGAAATAAAAGAGAGAAAAATCTGATTGAAGTACTTTGTTTATCCAATTAACTTTCCATACAGAATGACTGTCGAGACTGGAAGAACAACTAGAGTTATTGGCTGGTACCATTCACATCCTCACATCACAGTTCTTCCTTCCCATGTTGGTAAGTGGTCATGCAGTGCTTTTGTTTCTCGGTCTACATATGCTAATTAGGATGCCGTTTCCATTTCTACTTTAGGTGCCTTCCATGTGGTCTTCTGTACAGAAGGAAAACATGGGCGGGCTATGTTTATAATGATTTTATTTGGATAGTGTGCTTTATGGACAATTCTATGTGTTTACATGTTGTTTATTTAGTTAATAGAGTTATGAATGATATTTGAGGAGAGTTTATTCTAAACACAGAGTGCCATCAGTATAAGCTTACATTGACACTCATGGTATTGCCTGTTGGCTAAGGAATACTCCCTCCGTCCCTCGTGAGTGTGAACTTTTGGTCAAAGTGATGGAACTTTGCCGAATAATTTAAATAAAAAATAATGATCCTAATAAAAATCTAAAAATTGTTATTGAAAATATTATTAATTGTGATACAATAACAAATTTTTATTTTTTTATTAGGATCATTATTTTTTATTTAAATTATTGGTCAAATTTATATCAATTTGACTCCTAGTTCATAGTTCACACTCATGTGGGACGGAGGGAGTATACTATTTTCGGGAATGTGTGACACGGAAACTAACACCAACTGCAACTGCCACTGCCACATGTCCAAAATTTCCTCCAAAGCAATTGAAGTTCCCAAATTTATATAGTAAATATGGCATTTGCCGAATCTGTTGGTGTTACTTTATCGTAAGCAGAAAAAAAGTCAAAAGAAAGCTCTTTTAGGAAAGCTACGAGTAAAGATTTTGTAAGAAATCAGCCCATAAAAGTAGGGGATAATCATTATAATTAAATGAGTATAACATATACTATTTGTTATGATGCATCCATGAACCTAGATGCACATATGTAGATTGTATTCCGTTATTTAATTTACGTAAGTATTAATCATTGATGGCCCCAGTTGAGCGTTTCTATCCAACCACTATATAAACAAATTACAGCTTCTGATTGTGGTCTTGGAGGTTTTAAAAAAAATATTATTACTAATTAGGTACATTTTAAGAAGTTAATGGGGGCAATTGCCCCCTTATTCCAAAGCCTACCACCGCCACTGATTATTACTCGATGCATGTGCTTAAGACTATCCTATCTTTTGCGGGTCCTTGTTAGCTTCTTCTTAAATGCTATTTATGAAAGCTTTATATTTAGGTTGTTTGAACCGTTTAAATCTGGTTCACTCTTGGTGAGTGAAACCAAGATACCACCTTTGGGCTACTCGAGGATTTCTTATTGAATAGTTAAATATTTAAGAAATTAATAAGTGTTCAATTTGTAGTGGAACTTACAGCAAGGGTAGTCCTTTGAAGTAGCCACTAAAGCTAACTTTCTCTTTTATGCCAATTTTTTTCTATTTGATATGAGGGATAAAGCTAGAATAGTTATATGCTTAAGTTTTGATATGAGATAATGAGACCTTTTGGAAAAAACATCCCAAAAAAGAGGTCTTTTAGACCTTTTGGAAAAAAACATCCCAAAAAAAGAGGTCTTTTTGAGTGGAAAAGAGGGAGTATCACGAGGGATAAGAACAGATTTGTACATAAATCATTATGTTTTGGTCGGTCTCTTTAAGTTAAGAGACGCTTTTTGTTCTTTTTTCATCTCAGATGTGCGCACTCAAGCCATGTATCAACTTCTGGATCCTGGATTTATAGGATTGATTTTTTCCTGTTTCAATGAAGATCCGCACAAGGTCAGGTTTTGTTTTATGCTTATATGTTGGTACTCAGAAAAAAATTAATGTTAAATACTGAGAAGGCTACTTACATCGAACGTGCCCAAAATGATGTCAGGTTGGAAGAATCCAAGTCACAGCATTCCAGTCATTAGATGGGAAGCAAAATCACGTTTTGAGACCTGTTTCTGTATCCTCTGTAAATAGAGGTTCTGTTATAGATATTGAATCATCTTTAAGTTCATCCGAGAGTATACGATCTGGCACTGCTCGTGGGGAAAGTTTTGAACAAGACACTGGTGATTCAAGAGCATCTGCCGGAGCTTTAAAGGTTTATTCCTTTGTTCCTAATTCTGAAACATAGCACATGACTTACCTGTTTAGCGTGATTATAATCACGAGAAAATCTGAAAATAGTTCTAGAATATCTGTGCATCGTATCCCAGTGCCTTTCCGCCCATTGCATTTTTTATGTACTTGCCGTAATGCTTCTTTATACATATTTTTTTATTTAATGACTTGTGCTAGCAATTTAGTCTAACAATCTATTTTCGTGTAGTTTTACTTGGACTTTCTTGAGACTTGAGAGCATACTGACCACCCAGCAAACTGTATTTTGCTTCTAACTTCTCAAATCTGGGTTAAGTTGATTCCTAAACGTTTTCAGGTAGACTCTTTCAGTGATCTGATACTCGCTAAATTCAAAATCGTGCAACAGTCACGATTTCGCCTGATCTGAGTTACCATATGTAGCGAAAATTCATTGCAACAACAACAACAACAACAACAACAACTAAGCCTTAGTCCCAAAATAATTTGGGGTCGGCTAACATGAATCCTCATATGTTATCGTGAAAAAAAAAATAAAAAAATAAAATAATAATAATAATAATAATAAAAAAAAATAAAAAAAATAAAATAAAAAATAAAATAAAATAAAAAAAAAAATTAAATTAAAAAATAAAAATAAAAAAATCAACCCCCACATGGATTTTTGCCCTCCACTCCGCCTCTTCAACACCATACTTTCATCCACCGCAAGTAAATTCATATCATTTTCAATTACTCTAATCCAAGTTTGTTTGGGCCTTCCCTACCCTCGCCATTTTATCATTTCTCCTTTATTAGGCCTCCTAAGCCAGGTGCATCACTCGGTCTCCTTCTCACATGTCCAAATCACCGTAGACGATTTTCCCTCATTTTATCCTCGATAGGCGCAACTCCTACTTTACCTCGAGTCACCTCATTCCCCAATCGATCCTTTCTTGTATGACCGCACATCCATCGAAGCATACGCTTCTCCGCCACATTCATCTTATGCACGTGATCCTGTTTCACGGCCCAACATTCGGTGCCGTAAAGCAATGCCGGCCTAATTGCCGTGCGGTAGAATTTTCCCTTTAATCTATTGGGCATGCCGCAATCACATAGAAACCCTGTAGCACTCTTCCACTTCAACCAACCTGCTTTAATCCTATAAGCCACATCTCCATCTAATTCTCCATCCTTTTGGATAATGGATCCAAGATAGCAAAAAAACTCAGAAGCTTGGATAATATTTCCATCAAATGTGACCGCCCCTGCCTCCCTACTTCCAACTCTGCTAAACTTACACTCCAAATATTCAGTCTTGCTTCTGCTTAATCGAAAATCTCGAGATTCCAAAGTGTGTCTCCACAACTCCAGTTTACTTTCAACACCCTCTCTTGTCTCATCAATCAGCACAATATCATCTGCGAACAGCATACACTTTGGTATATCATCTTGGACTGACCTCGTCAATTCGTCCATTATCAAAGCAAAAAGAAAGGGGCTAAGTGCGGAACCTTGATGCACTCCAATCTTTATAGGGAACTCTTCAGTCTTCCCAACACTAGTCTGTACACAAGTACTAACTCCATTATACATGTTCTTGATAATATCAATATATTTCTTTGAAACACCCTTCTTTGCTAATGCCCACCAAAGTACCTCTCTTGGCACTTTATCATATGCCTTTTCCAAATCAATGAAAATCATATGCAAATCTTTCTTTTGATCCCGATATTTCTCCATGGTTTGTCTCATAAGATATATTGCCTCCATAGTCGATCTTCCTGGCATAAACCCAAATTGGTTATCCGAAATATCCACAATTTTTCTCAGCCTTTGTGCAATCACTCTTTCCCAAAGTTTCATAGTATGGCTCATTAGTTTGATCCCCCGATAGTTGGCACAATCTTGGACATCACCTTTATTCTTATACAAAGGGATCAGAGTACTCTTCCGCCACTCCAATGGCATTGTGTTAACTCTCCATATCTTGTTAAATAGCGTTGTTAACCAATCTACTCCCCTCTTCCCGAAACATCTCCAAACCTCAATTGGTATACCATCCGGTCCAACGGCTTTCTTCAATCTCATCTTTTTCATTGCCATTTCCACTTCTCTTTCGAATTCTCCGCATAAAATCTCGATTAACCATACTCGAAGAGATATTTAAATCTCCAACATCCTGCTCTTGACCGCCATTGAACAAGTTATCAAAGTACGAACTCCATCTATTTTTATCTCTTTATCCCCGACTAAAACTCTTTGGTCTATATCCTTCACACATTTAACCGTCCCAATATCTCGTGTCCTCTTATCCCTCATACGAGCGAGTCTGTAGATGTCCTTTTCCCCTTCTTTTGTATCCAACTTATCATAAAGTTTCTGATTCACCTTTGCTCTTGCGTCTCTTACTGCTTTCTTAGCATCTCTTCTAGCTTCCTTATACTTCTCATAGTTCTCGTCGCTCCTACATTTCCCCAATAATTTGTAGCATTCTCGCTTGCCCTTTATTGCTTGTTTTACTTCCTCGTTCCACCATGATGTGTCCTTACTTGGTGGCCCATTTCCTCTAGATTCTCCAAGGACTTCTTTCGCCACCTCCTTTATGGTATGTACCATCTTAGTCCAAGTGGAATCTATATCCACATTCTCCATATTATCCGCCCAAATACCGGTATCGACCATCTTAGCTACAAATTTCGGTTGGTTTTCCCCTTGAAGTCTCCACCACTTGATTCTAGGGTCTACCTGTGATTTTCTCTTCCTTGAAATTCTCTTACTTCGAAAATCAAGTACCACCAGTCTATGTTGAGTTGCTGTGCTCTCACCCGAAACAACCTTGCAATCTGTATAACTCTTTCTACAAGTATTTCTTACTAAGAAGAAGTCAATCTGACTCGCATTACCTCCACTCCTATAGGACACCAAGTGAGATTCTCTCTTCTTGAACCAAGTGTTCATTATACTCAAGTCATATGCCAACGCAAAGTCCAGGATACTATTTCCTGCTTCATTCCTCTCTCCAAAACCAAAACCTCCATGTATGCTCTCAAAGCCATGTCGACTAGACCCCACATGTCCGTCCAAAACCTGCATCAATTTATCTTGGAATTTAAGCTAAAGTGCTACTACCACATGTTTGGAATTTAAGCTAAAATTGACCATCCTGCATCAATCGGATTATGAATATCGTTGGGGCGTTTCCTCAGCAGCGACGCGCTACACTTCAAAGACCTGGGTGTAGTGATAAGTATGCAAAGGTTGCTAGGTCGTCGCTCGGAAGCGACGCGCCATCTCTTCGCCCGGGGGTGGTGTCGAAACATGCAGGTGCGCTACACTTCAAAGACCTGGGTGTAGTGATAAGTATGCAAAGGTTGCTAGGTCGTCGCCCGGAAGCGACGCGCCATCTCTTTGCACGGGGGTGGTGTCAAATATGCAAGGGTTCCCGCATTGCGGACGAGTGCGGTTAGCACTTTAGCTTAAATTCCAAGATAAATTGATGCAGGATGGTCAATTTTGTACTTTCTCCATATCACTGTAAGAAAAACCAAACATGTGGTAGTAGTCATTTACCTGTCACAAAGCATCTTCTGCGCATTATGAAATCAATTCCTAACCGTATACAACAACAACATTACCCCAGTGCCGCAAAGGCTCCCACCTACGGTGGGGTAGGGGGGTCGAATGTACGCAACCTTGCCCCTATATTGAAGCAAAGTGAGGCTGTTTCCAGATAACCCATGATGAAAATTGCATCGAAAATTGCATGGACCGACTGCTGCTTCATAACAAAGAAGCACAAATAGTTTAGTAAGCCATTTTGCCATATTCCATCAAATTCCCAAGCCAAAAAATAGTGAGTCTTTGGCTCCTTCGGAAATAATGGAAAACCAAATCCTAACTGTATCATCAACAATAAAGATACCCTAGTTTTTCATGTTTTAAATTGTACTCCGTCCGTCTGTCCCAAAATGAATGTCCAATTTTTATTTTTTTTCAAATTTGCTCTTGATCAAAAGCAAATTTGAATTTTTCTTGGACATTCATTTTGGATGGAGGCAGTATGAAATACCTCATTTCTCTGTCCGTTCGCTGTAGTGAAGCAGTTTTTTAATCTGGAAAATATTGCTTGCAAGTTTGTCATTAGGCATTTGCATCATAATATGAGGGTCGTGTCTGATTGTATGCAACATATTTTTACTTTGACAAAATATAACATACTTATTCAAAGATATTATGAAGCAAGTTTGTGATCAGGTTTTTGCACGTGTTATTACTCGAGTTCAGATACTTGGCAAACTTTGAAGGATGACAATAATATTTGTGTCATGCCATCGGAATGAGTCCAAGAGAACTATTTCTTGTTTGTCACCTGTTTGGGACGTTAGTCTAGTGAAATATTCTCTGGATAGTCAATCCACTGAACTGGGCCTATCAGTTCTTTGGAATCAATAGTTTTTCAGATATCAAAAGATTCAAAACCATGTTTTGTGGGGAAGTATTTAACTAGTTACTGAATAATGATAATCCCATTTCTGTGTTAATCCTTTGTTTCTAAATATGGAGTTATTTTCCATGCCATCTTCCTTGCTAATGCACTTGAGATATATACATTTGGCCAGGGTGCAGGAAGATCGTCAGCCTTGGGGGGTTTCTTTGCTAATGCTGATGCCAATTATATAAGTAGAGACCGGACGGTAGCTAATTATCTCACTGGAAATGTAGAAAGTGCCATTGTTGATATAGACCCAATGGACATGTCAGATGGAATGCAAGAAGCCATGCATCGTTCAAATATGGAAATCAGGTATAAATATTCTGATGCTTCAGCTTCTAACATTCTTTTCGTGGGGTCCAGGCAAGGGCTGGACCCACGTGGGTTAAATGTAGACATCCTTCCCTTGCATTTATATGTGACCTCCAAGTCACATGGAAGCAACTTCAACCGTTGTGCCAAGACTTCCCTTCATAGTTTGGTCTAAAGTATCATGTAACTGCTCGTACCATATCATATTTGAATTTGGAGAAACTCAACTTGTATCTGTAAATAGCTTTTGTTTTCTGGCAGTGGGGCGGAGTTTGTCAGGAAGGAAGTTCCTCTTCATGTTTTGCCTTCCTTGTCTCTTTTCAAGCTCGATTCACCTATGACATCATTCACAGATTTACAAAATGTGTTGTATGAAGAGGAGAAGACTGCTTATAACCAAGCAATCATAGAAAATATGAGGTTGTGCAATCATATGCCATCATGCTGTCTATCTTTACTATACTTGTAAATTTTATTGGTGTTTCCTATTTATTACTGACTGGCGTCTTTGATGTAGGGACGGGAAAGTCCATCCGCTCACTTTCATTCACCATACATCAACCTATCAGGCTTCTATTTGCAAATTAATGGAGTACTGGTTAGAAAAGTATTTTCCTCCTGTCAGAAATATTGTTTGGCAATTTGTTTTCACTGAGTAAGTTTAGTTGATTGCAGCTTAAGTCCGGCCATAAATGTTCTCCAGGATCGTTTAAGAGAAAATGAAATCCGGGTATGATAATAGTATCCTCATTTATTTATTTCCTTCCCCCACCCCCCTTAGAAAATCCTCCTAATTTCTTCTTGCGTAGAAGTTTCATATCTTTTATTTGTGTCAAATGATTTTAATAAGCAAGTCTATTGGGGGGAGGGGGGAATAGGCACACAGTTGCTTCCTTCGTTATCAAAACATAAAATAAAGTATGCACACGAGATATTTAATGGCCCATTGTGTGTGTGTATGTTACATCACTGCTTAGTCAGCCAGTGGTAAAAAAACATGCTGAAGTTCGTGTTAAACCCGATTTATATTGTTTGCATTGCTACCCAGATGCATATCACAGCTCCTATTTTATCTTCTTTTCCCCTTTTTTCTGAATGGGGCTGGTTGTCTTCGAGGGTGGTTTAATTTATGAGTAAGAGCATGAGATCTTATTCATTTATGTTTCCAAAATAAATTAACTCATTGCTTTCACAAGAGTGTTGGAGGACCAGCAGTTGTTCCTCATGCATCCTTAAGTAGAGCATTTGTAGCCCAGATTGGGCTGCAATGCAAAACTGTACAACAGCTCAACACATATTATCATTTTTTGAGTGCATATTCCAGCTTTTCATTTCTTTTTATGCAATTGTTATAAGCATAAGCGTAAATAATTGACCTCCTTTCATTCTTGATATTCCTGATGAAACAGTTAGCTATGCTTACCGATGAAGCTAAAATATTGGAGGCAGAAGCAATTAGAGGAAACGAGTCAAGTTCAAGTTCCCCTAGAACTACTTCAAACCGAGGAACTTTGTCAGCTGGTCAAAGAGATTTATATCCGGTTGAACATGTTAATATGAGATCAGTTGGTGGTGCTGGCAGTCGTAGCAGAAGAGGGTAATAGTCATACAAAACTATAGATATATCTGGGACCTTTGGGCAGCTCAATGGCCTTTCGGCTCTCTCTCTCTCTCTCTCTCTCTCTCTCCTGGTCCTGTACTTCTTTTGGGTTAATGTATGATGTCAGCAGCTTTTGGTGTCTTTTTGGGTTTGTATGATAAATTGGAATCATTTTTTGGTAGCGGTTGTATATGGTGGTAAAATTCGTTTATAAATTATTGGTAAGGGTCTGATCCCCATATCCTTATGATATTTTGGACTTCAAAAGTTGATTATCAGACTATAGTGTTGTGCACCATTGAATCTGAAGTTTTTTTCTTTTAAAAGAGTAATCAATTTGGATGGATATATACAAGTCTTTATGTATATGTGTGTGTGTGTGTGTATATATATATATATATATATATATATATATATATATATATATATATATATATATATATATATCCGCCTTATACTTATAGCGCTTGCTGTTTATGGTCAAGATTTGGCCGAGTCTACCTTTACCTTTATTTGAAACTAGTGCTACACCCGTGCGTTAAACATTCAGTATCAAAGTCATTGAAATACATACAGTAAAGAGGATGAAGAATTTGAATTACTTTAAGCAATATAAATAACATTCAACATCAAAGTTATTGAATAGAAAATTAAAACAAAACAAAATCAACCACTCTTGCTAGAAGGGGTTGTTCCTAATTCTTGTAACCACCTTTCCTATACATAGACATGTATCTATATAACTAGGAAGATGATCAATTAATCAAAAAATTGGAGAAAAAAAACATTTCAAACCCTAGTATTTGGGTGGCTGGTGGTAGTGTTGGGGGTGGACCGGGTGGTGTTGGTGGTGGGAAGGGAGGTGTTGTTGGAAGCATTGTCGGGGCTCATCCCTAGAGTATTCTTCACAGCTGTTGCTGCACCTTGTGCCATGTTAGCCGCTCCTACTGCCGCCCCCTGAGCTATCCCCATCACACCTTTTGCTGCTCCGCTAGCAACGTCCGCCGCTCCATGGGCCATTGTCTTCACTTGCTCCCCTGTCTACATTCATATACAAAAAAAAAAAAAAAAAAAAAAAATTAAAAAAACAAACATTTTTCTCATTATGTTAATAAAAAGAAGTAGAGTTACCTGGTTGAGGAAGTTAGTGTTTTGGCCAGAGTGTTGTTGTTCATTTGTCAGCCCATCTCTAGTGATCTAGAGAATTAAAAACAATACATTTATTTATATTTACCCCAGTTATGTTTAGGTTAATGTAACTATATATATTCAGACATGTTACCTGAGGCTGGTCGCCCATTTGGGCAGCCACAGTCTGAAAGTTGTCATGAGCTTGGCCTGCCATTTTTTTTTTTTTTGATACGAGACGACGATATTCTTCTGTGGTGAACTTGATTAGCGAAAATTTGAAAATTTATCGAGATGATTTTACATATTTTTTTTTTAGTTTTAGGTTAGTTATTTATAAGAATAAAATTGATGGGTTTACTACAAATACTTGGCAGGTAATGGTCTTTCTTTCCCGGACCCTGGGGCTGGGGGGTCTCTTCTTATGGAATGTTTCAAATGTGTTTATAATCAGTGAATTGTGGACCTGGTCTGGCTATTATATAGGGGGAGGGGAAGGGAAGGGAACTCAACTTAGTCTCCGTTTGTTTAGCGTAAAATATTTTTCGGAAAATAATTTCCAGCAAAATGTTTTTCGAAAAATGAAAATGTTTTCCGAAAAATAAGATAAAGATGAACATTTTCCGAAATATGAGAAAAATATTTTTCGAAAAACATTTTCCCCCAAACAAACGGAGCCTTAAGCTCAAATATAGCATGTGGATCGAAACTTGGCTCGGAAACAAGAGGTTTTCCACAATTATTTATACTAGTAATAATAAACATTTTTTTTTAACAATAAACATCTTAAAAATTAAAATGCTTGTATACATATAAGTCTTGTAATGTTTGCACTGCGCCACAATTGCTTGTGATCAAGGTTCTAAACATCGTTAATCGTTAGGCAACCGTTAGAAGTCGAAGTCGGGGGCCCTACATCACATAGGCGAGGTCTAAACGGAGCCGAAAATTAGACATAATTTATAAGTTCATGGAGAAAGAGAGTTGAAATGTCACAAAACACGCAAATCAATAATTTAAATGTAAATGTCGAAACTAACAGTTTCAAATACAGTTTAGATTAACTTCCTTCAATCTTTCTCTCTGCGGCAGTTACTTTCTCTTCCTCTCAGAATTCTTTCTGTATCAATTCCGGCAAGTCTTCTCATTCAATTTGATCTCTTCTCTCTGCTAGTTTGCATTGTTGTAATCATTCTACAACAACACAATTGTTGTAATCTCAATTTATTGAGATTATAATAATTGTGTTGTTGATTTTCCTTTTTTCCTTTTTATTTTATCGCATAATAAATTTCTCTCCTTTATGTGAGAGTCTTTGTTTCTCTCCTATGTGAGAGCCTTTGTTCATCTCCTATGTGAGAATTATGTTTGTGTGTTATTTGGTTTGTTGTTTTTTTAATCTTGTAATTTTGACGAGTTTCGCATTTTCTTGCATCAAAGTGGATATCATGGATCTTACTGCACAAGGATGGGTCGTGGATTTTGAGATTTATGGTGGATGTTTTTCCGTCAACACCGATTCGGGATGAGCCTTTGACATTTGTGAAGTGCCATCTCTTTTTTAAATGTGAATGAAATGAAATTTGTCTTTTGCTCAAAAAAAAATAAAAAATAATTTAAATGTAAATAATAATAAATTTAATGCAAATATTAAAATTCAAATATGTAGGCGGGGTTTAGAATAATTTGAAGTTAACCACTGACATATTAGTGTAAATTTAATGGAAATTTTATTGTGATATTTGGCATATGGAGATTTGAATTGAAGTTAATCGCGACGTGTTTTAAGGCCGTCTACCTACCAATGCCAGTCACAGTCCGGAAAAATCAATGAACGATTTTTGAAACAAACACTGTTTCTTCTAATTTATAAGAAGTGTCAGTAAGCCCATTTGGCTAGAGGCCCACAAGTGTGGTTTGGGCTCGTCTGTAGTCACTGCTTTAATCCAGACAACAATCTGTTTCCTTGAGATTTACTGGGAGCCCAACAAAAGAAAGACAATTGGGCCATAACAAAGATAAATGGACCCCACAAACAACAACCCTAAGCAAATCTACGATAGACACGTCCTATGACACGCGTTAAAATTGTAACACGCGTCAACTAACTACATCAGAAGCAACTCTATATAACCTGGCTCAAGCAGCCACCTCTTTCACTTACTACTATTCATACCACCAGCTTTCAAATAGTCAAAGATTTCTTAGTTCATAAGTATTTTCAGTTAAGGCGATCAAGAATGGCCTCAAAGGATCAGCAATTCAAAGCCGGTGAAGTCAAGGGCCAAGCCCAGGTGGGTGCTCTACTTATTACTCAATCATTCCGTTTCAAAATAAATGTTTATTTTTTTTAATTTTTTAATTTCTTACATGGTTGTTAATTATAATGTAGGAGAAGACAGGGCAGGCGATTGGAACAATGAAGGAGAAGGCGCAGCAAGGGAAAGACAAGGCGTCAGACATTGTGGCATCGGCCGGAGACAAGACACGGGAGTCAAAAGATCAGACAGGGAAAAAGGCTTCGGATGCGGCACAGGCGGCCAAGGACAAGGCTTCGGATGCGGCACAGGCTACAAAGGAGAACGCGCAGGCTGGGGCGGAGAAGACGAAAGGTGTGATGGAGAAGACTGGAGAGCAAGTTATGAGCATGGCGGCGGGGGCGGCCGATGCGGTGAAGCATACTTTGGGTATGGGTGAAGACACAACAACCACTACCACTACCAAGAGGGACAATAAGTGAAGTTTTTAAGAGTGAATGCAATGTTTAATGTTTGTTTGTTTTGGGGGTTTTAGAATTCTCCTTTTTAGTTTACGAAGTTTGTCTCTCTTGTAATAAGGAACAAGACTTCCTCTTGTTCTCTTTTTTCTTTCATAATTTGGCACGTCTATTATAATCAGTGAATTGTGGATCCAAACTTGGCTGGGAAACAACAGCTTTTCCACAATTATTTATAATAAACATTTTTTTAAACAATGAACATCTTAAAAATTAAAATGCATGTGTACATATAATTCTTGTAATGTTTGCACTGCTCCACAATTGCTTGTGATCAAGGTTCTAAACATCGTTAGGCAACCGTACCGTTAGATAGATGACGAAGTCGGGCCTAGCGCCTGCGTCGCCTAGGCGAGGTCTAAACGGAGCCGAAAATTAGACATAATTTATAAATTTATCTAGTTGAAATGTCACAAGACATAAATTTATGAAGAAAGAGTTGAAATGTCACAAAACACGTAAATCAATAACTTAAATGTAAATAATAATAAATTTAATGCAAATATTAAAATTCAAATATGTAGGCGGGGTTTAGAATAATTTGAAGTTAACCATGACGTTTTAGTGTAAATTTAATGGAAATTTTATTGTAATATTTGATACTCCTTCCGTCTCGGCAGAAGCGTCACCATTTTTAGTTCGACACGCAAATTAAGAAAATAGGTGGGAAGAAAAAATGTTGTGAGTGTAATTTGAAAATAGGAGAGAGAATTAGTGAAGGAAATAGTGAATTTAAAAGGTGTTGTGAGTGTAGATGAGAGAGAATTAGTGGAGAAAATAATGGATGGGATAATAGAATATTAATAAAACAATTCCTTTTTAGAAAAGGTGACGCTTCAAATGGAACGCCATTTTGGATAAAAAGTGACACTTCTAGCGAAACGGAGAGAATATATGCGAATTTGAAGTAAATTACGACGTTTTTTAAGATTGCCGGGCCGGCTTACTGCCTGCCTAGGCAAAATCGATAAATGATTTTTAGCACAACGCTGTTTCTTCAAATTTATAAAGAAGTGTCAGTAGGGCCCATTTAGTCTTTAGAGGCCGCGTGGTTTGGGCTCGACTGTAGTCACTGCTTTAATTCAGACAACAATCTGTTTCCTTTAAATGCCATATACTCCCTCCGTCCCGGAACAATCTTCACACTTTTCTTTTTGGCCGTCTCAAAACTTACTTCACACATTTAAAATTTACCTAAAATGGAAAGGAATCTTTACTATTCCCTCCACTCATTCTTTCTCCTACATTATTTTAATACTCACAACACCATTATAATTTACTATTCTCTTCACTCATTCTCTCTCCTATTTTATTTTCACACTCACAACACTTTCAATATAATATTCCCTCTTTAAAACCAGTGCAAACAGTGTTTGTGAATTATGTTCTGGGACGGAGGGAGTAGGAGGTTTTTTTTGGGGTTAGGAGTATAAGGGATGTTGTCATCTTGATTATTTCGGGCATATCACGCGATGTACTTTCGCCAGTCACTGAGGGATCGATAGCTGGTGGTTCAGGATTAGTCCGACGTGGCTAAAACGTGAATTTCATTAAAAATAAAAAATCAAAAAAATCTGTTTCCTTAAAGATTTACTTGGATTGGAGCCGCCCAACAAAAGAAAAACAATTGGGCCATAAAAAAGATAAATGGACCCCACAAACAACTTAAACAAATCTACGATAGACACGTCTTATGACACGCGTCAAAATTGTAACACGCGTCAACTAACTAGAACAGAAGCAACTCTATATAACCTGGCTTAAGCAGCCACCTCTTTCACTTACTACCATTCATAACAGCTTTCAGTTAGTCAAAAGATTTCTTAGTTCATAAGTAATTTCAGTTAAGGTAATCAAGAATGGCCTCTCAGGATCAGCAATTCAAAGCCGGTGAAGCCAAGGGCCAAGCCCAGGTGCAACTTATTACTCAATCATTTCGTTTCAAAATAAATGTTTATTATTATTTTAATTTCTTACATGGTTGTTAATTATAATGTAGGAGAAGGCAGGGCAGACGATCGGATCAATGAAGGAGAAGGCGCAGCAGGGGAAAGACAAGGCGGCATCGGCCGGAGACAAGACACGGGAGTCAAAGGATCAGACAGGGAACAAGGCTTCGGATGCGGCACAGGCGGCCAAGGACAAGGCATCGGATGCGGCACAGGCTACAAAGGAGAACGCGCACGCTGAGGCGGAGAAGACGAAAGGTGTGGCGGAGAAGGCGGCCGATGCGGTGAAGCGTACTTTGGGTATGGGTGAAGACACAGCTACCAAGAGGGACAATAAGTGAAGTTTTTAAGAGTGCATGCATGCAATGTTTAATGTTTGTTTTGGGGTTTTTAGAATTCTCCTTTTTAGGTAACGAAGTTCGTCTCTCTTGTAATAAGGAACTTTGTGTTTTGTGTGTTGTAAGTTGCTGTAAATTACGTTTTTTGGTTTACTGTTGCCTCTTGTTCTCTTTTTGCTTTCATAATTTGGCATGTCTGTTACTCCCAGCTCGATGCTGTTTTTTTTTTTCTTAATTTGCTCTTCAACAACAAAGCCATGCTTCAAACAATTCAAAACCATTTAAGAAAAAGTTAAATGTATGATGGTACTCTCATTCAAAATGATTTTTTCAATTTTTTTAATTTAGTTTTTCATTGTTACTAAGAAGAATTTTGAGCAAAAATTTTAATTTTTTTTAATTATTCCAATAAAAATATAAAATCTGTTAAATATATCTTCAACAATATTATCAACTAACAATTTTTAAACTTTCATTTTTATTAGAAAGTTTATACCTTCAACAATATCATCAATAACAATTGGAGAGAGGTCAATCACATCCATAACCAAACAATTACTGTAGAACAAAGAATAAAGGGGTTTATATTTTCTTCATATAGTATTTGTTTTCTACTGCGTGATCTTTTTTCTTTTTAGTTGAATAATGTAATTTCCATATGGGTAGAAAATACTACAAAAAAAAATCAAGGGTAATTCTATTTACACAATGCAAATTCTATTTGCACAAAGTCATTAATTAGTCTGTCTTGAAATTAGAAAATTAAAGCTGTTTTGAATAGTCTGTCTTGGTTAATTGTGCCTTTTAGTCTGTTTTGCAACAGCAGCAATAATAAAATGATCAGCTTTGATTGTGAACTTCGAGGTGAAACTATTGAACAACTTACACTCCAACTACATTAGTGGAGTTGCATTAATTTCATTTACATTTTGCAGTGTTAAAATCACTTTCATTTGAGCAAATGACGACACCGCTGTCCTTTATTTATATGGCGTATTAATTAATTCTTAAAGTTTTTTAATACTTTTGAACCAAAAAAAAAAATGTTTTTTACTCTCTTTTTTTCAAATAAAAATTACTCCTTTCTCATCTTAAACAAAATTACCTTTTTAGATACAATATTTAAAGAAAAATTAGGAAACAATGAGTGAGATAAAGTGTTGTAACTATTAAAAATAAATTATGAAATAGAATGAGTGAGTAAATTGTAAATAAATTGTTGTTGCAAGTATAACAATTAATTATTACTGAATATAAAAATATAAATTTTTTATTATTTTAAATAGTTCGATTTGAATTAGGACTAACAAAAATGACAAAAAATCCAATTAATGATGAAACGGATGGAGTAGAGTTGGTGATGGCCAAAATGGGCTCAAACCCGTGGGCAGCCCGTCCGGCCTGTGTCTCGCGGCCGTTTGGCCCGCGCCTGTCCAGCCCGTGACCCGTAGCCCGTCGGACGGGCTTGAATCGAGGAGGTCTGCACGGACTGGACTTTGGCCCGCGCCTGTCCAGCCCGTGACCCGTAACCCGTTGGACGGGCTTGAATCGAGGAGGTCTACACGGACCGGGCTTAGACCCTCGGGCGTGAAAGTAAGTATGGTGTTTCGGAGAGCAAATATTGTAATGAACAGAGATATTCAAATGACAAAATTGCAGTTACCTTGGAACGGTAGACGTTGCCCTGAATTTATAGTTTGATGAGGGTGATATTTGTGGTAGGAATGCATGATTTCCCGAAATTTGTGGGACAGGTTCGTGTCTGTAGATCGTGTCCGTGAATGACTCCTGATTTGTAGGGAGTCAGTTATGAAAGAGTCGTACATACGCCTGGATTCAATAGGTCGACGCTTGCTTGGTTGGTCGAGGTCGCCTGTTGGGACTAGGTCGACCTGACTGATGGGTCCCGCTGGACCGTACCCGAAATAGAGATTGAATCGTAGAGTCGGACCAAGCTAGGTCGGGACGATTCCACGGTCCCGGGCCAGTTTCGGTTCCGGTTTGGACATCCCTTAGCAACATTGACATGAGGGTATCCAATGTCTACTCTCATGCCACAGTGGGTTCATTTCAGATATGATTGTGCAGTTGCATGGGTTACTCCATACTCCCTCCGTCCCGCTAATATTAGCACAAACACTGTTTGCGCGGGAATTAAGGAATATGATATTTTAATAAAATGTTGTGAGTGTAAAAGAATGAGTGGAGAGAGAATGAGTGGAGGGTGTAATAAATTATAATGGTGTTGTGAGTATTAAAATAATGTAGGAGAGAGAATGAGTGGGGTTGGGTGAATATTTTATTAATATAAAGTTTCCTTTTTGAGAGTGTGCGGATATTAGCGGGACGCCCAAAAAGGAAAGTGTGCTAATATTAGCGGGACGGAGGGAGTACATGACTTGGATTAACAGTTGTGAGAAATATTTACGCTCTAATCGTACTACTGAATTTGTTGTATTAGATTGACTCAAGAAATGTAATGAGATTACTTCTTTTGAATTAAATGAATTTTAAAATTCTTTAATTTTAAATATTAATGAATGTAAATTATTTAATTAGGACACATTTTGCATATTTTTTTTTATTAAAATAAGAAAAAAATTTATAAAAATTACCTAAAAATTAAAATTTCAATATATGTAAGTCTTAAAAAATAATAAACTTATTTAGATAAATAAATAATATAAACTATAAAATATATTCAAAAAATAAAATAATAAATTAAACTCCAATTTTTAAAACTAAAAGACTAGTATATATATATAGGGGACAATATAATTATTACTACTACTTTTTAGAAGATTAGGTTGAAAAAGTCAAAAACTAAAAAAAATAAAGAAAAAGCTTTATTATTGATTAATGATGACTTTTCACAATTAACGATGTTGGTTTAGGATATTTAGATTATTTGCACATTATTTTAATAAAATAAAATGTGCAAATAGTAGGACCCAAAATCAATTGATAATGCCATGACACTACCAGAAAAACTGGTTTTAGCGGCGAAAATTTCCGCAGCTAAATTCAAAATTCCGTCGCTAAAGCTAAATATCGACGGAAAAATTCCGTCGGTGGTCAGCCGCTATCATACTGCCGCCGCAGTGTTCCGACGGCTCAAATTCCGCCGATATATTTTGATATTACCGACGGAATTAATTCCGTCGGTGATCTTTTGACATTAGCGACGGAAATTTCCGCCGCTAAATTAATTCATTTCCATTAAAATTTTATTTCACCGGCGGAAATTTCCGTCGTTGAAATAAAAATAAATTAAATTAAATTAATTTCAGCGACGGAAATTTCCGCCGCTGGAATAAAAATTAATTAAAATAAATTATTTTCACCGGCGAAAATTTCCGTCGCTGAAATAAAAATTAATTAAAAATAAATTAATTTCACCGGCAGAAATTTTCGTCGCGGATATTAATTTATTTTTTAATTAATTTTTATTTCAGCGACGAAAATTTCCACCGGTGATAATTTAAATTAAATTAAATTAAAATTAATTGATATAGCGGCGGAAATTTCCGTCGCTGGAATAAAAATTAATTAAAATAAATTAATTTCAGCGACCGAAATTTCCGTCGCTGATAATGAAATAAATTAAAAAAAATAATTTAAAATATCAATTAACCAAATTTTTTTTGTATCTGATATAACAATTCAATTGATAAAACCCAAACTATAAAACTAAAAACCAAATATCAGCGTACCAAACTAAAACTAAATATCACTGTACCAAATCGGGAGGGGGGAGGGTGGGGAGGGGGGGAGAGGGGGGAGGGGGGCGAGGGGGCTCCTGCGGGTACCAAATATCACAAATGTTTACAAGCAAGTATAAAATAGTACCCATCAGCGTACCAAATTAAAAACCGAAATCAATGTACCAAATCGGGAGGGGGGAGGGTGGGGAGGAGGGTCGGGGCTCCCGCGGGTACCAAATATGACAAATGTTATTACAAACAAGTCTAAAATAGTACGTAAACTCGGGAGGGGGGAGGGGGGAGGATGGGGCCGGGGCTCCCGTGGGTACCAAATATCACAAATGTTATTACAAACAAGTCTAAAATAGTGCATAGGGTATAGTGTATAGGGTAAAGGGTATAGTGTATAGGGTATAGTGTATAGGGTATAGGGTATATGGTTTAGTGTATAGGGTATAGGGTATATGGTATAGTGTTTAGGGTTTAGGGGTTAGGGGTTAGGATTTAGGGTTTAGGGTGTAGGGGTTAGGGGTTAGGGTTTAGGGTTTAGGGTATAGGGTGTAGGGTTTAGGGGTTAAGGGTTAGTGGTTAGGGTTTAGGGTGTAGGGGTTAGGGTTTAGGGTTTAGTGTGTAGGGTTTAGGGGTTAGCTCTATTTTTATTTTATTTTAATTTATGATTTATTTATTTTTCAAAAATAATATTTATTGACTCATATTTATTTTTTTGAGAGTAATTTAAAATAATTTTCATGTTTTATATAAATAAAAATAATGATATTTATTAAATTAAAATTAATTAATATTTATGATTTATTTATTTTTTCAAAAATAATATTTATTGACTCATACTTATTTTTTGACAGTAATTTAAAATAATTTTCATGTTTTATATAAATAAAAATAATGATATTTAAAATAATTTTCATGTTTTATATTAAATTAAGATTAATTAACCTCAGCGACGGAATATTCCGCCGGTGTATTATTTAAAAAAAATAAAAAATATTTAATTTTCACCGACGGAATATTTCCGCCGCTGATTAATTAATTTTTTTTAATTTATCAGCGGCGAAAATTTTCCGTCGGTGTATTATTTTTAAAAAAAATATATTTAATTTTCACCAACGGAATAATTCCGTCGCTGATAAACAAAAAAAATAAAAGAATAATAACTTTTCACCGGCGGAATAATTCCGTCGCTGATAAAGAACTAGCGACGGAATATTCCGTCGGTAAATCATGCGCCAAAATAGTGGCGGTAATTAAACGAATATTCGAGGAATATTCGTTTTAGCGACGGAATTTAGCGACGGGATTAAATTCCGTCGGTAAATTTGATGCCAAAATCATTCCGTCGCTATAGCATAATTTTCGTCGCTAAATAGCGACGGAATGATTCCGTCGGTGTTGATTCCGTCGCTAAAGCACCAATTTCTGGTAGTGTGATTAGAAAAATATATTTAATCCGTCACACTTCAAGAAGAGCCTACTTTTCCTTTTGATCCGTCTCATACTAAGAGTTCCATTTCATACACTTCAAGATAGGGATGTCAATTTTGAACCGAACCGTGGATACCCGAACTGAACCGAACCGAAGTTGACGGTTATTAACTGATTTGACTGGATATGGGGCGGGTAATGGGGAATAACCGAAATGAAAAAGTGGGGAACGGTTTGGTTTTGGTATTAGCATTACCCGCCCCATTACCCGCCCCTTACCTGAACCGAATGTTACCCGAACTGCTTATTTTAGTAATATAATTTTACTCTTATTCATATAAGTATTTCCCATGATATAGATGATAAATGGCTATTTCATAGGCATTTATAGCATTATTTTCATATCATTTACTTAGTTTTTAGTCTCATTTAGTTTGCATTTAGTATAATTTAGCCTCTTTTATATTATTTTCTAGATTTTATGCTTGTTGATATTTTTGTTTGATTTTACATGATTTTTGAAGCATATTTTGAAGTTCGAGGGGCTTTAATGTAAATCTGTGAAAATAGAGGGATCAAAAATAGAAGATTTCAGAAAGTCAGCAGAACAGCAGCTGCTCGGTCGAGCAACATCCCTTGACTCGGCCGAGCAAAAGAAGGCAGATTCAAATAGTTGCTAGAAAAGACCTGCTCGGCCGAGCAGATTCCTTGTTGGTGATTTTAGTGTCATCAACTATTTTATTGTAATGTTGATTTACTAGAGATCAATGTGATTCGTAGTAGACTCGGATATGAGTAAGGGAAAGTGTGGAGTACACACTCGTTTGAGCTAAAACGAAGTCAACCTCGATAAAGAAGTAAAAGTTAAAGGGTAGCACATTTTGCTGATGTGCTCGGCCGAGCAGAGTCCTTGACTCGACCGAGCAGAGCATAGCAGATTGTCCAAGTTTCTGGACAGCCTTGCTCGGCCGAGGCATTTGCCTTGCTCGGCCGAGTAGTATGATTGACACGGCCGTGCAGTCCCTAAAGACACGACCGCACAGTTGGGCAAAATGACTTGGGCCATCTTTGCTCGGCCGAGCGAGTCCCTTGACTCGGCCGAGCAGTTCCTGAACAGGTGCCAATTCAAAATGAAAAGACACATTGCTTGGCTAAAGTCATGTCTTTTGATTGTACCCTTTATCTGATGCCTCTCCATATGTATATATACAGTGATTGATCTCATTTGTACACACATGAAAAACACAAGAGTGATACAACAATAACGAAAGCAAAACAATTCTCAAGTTTTAGATTTGTTCTCTTTGCCTAGAAACAAATTGTGTGATTGTCTTATCCCAATAAGGATTTCGTGTAACCCAGGCATTAAGGATCGAAATACTTTATTCGGAAGTGGATTATACACGATTCAATCACATATCCAGTCTCGTTATCAAGATCAAGACCCTATATTTCCCTACAAACGAATAAAGTATTTAGGTGATACTCATGGCTGGTGGAAGTACTGTGAAGGAGATGACGACTAAGTTTGGAAAGCTAGACAAATTTGAAGGACAAGATTTCGGGCGTTGGCAAAAGAAGATGCACTTCCTTTTAACAACGTTAAAAGTGGTGTATGTTCTATCTACCCCTATTCCAGAATTGCTTGAAGATGATAACTTGGAAGCAATCAGACGTAGATCGAAGTGGGAAAACGATGACTACATCTGCAGAGGACACATATTAAACGGTATGTCTGATTCTCTATTTGACATTTATCAAAATGAGAAATCTGCAAAAGAGTTATGGGATTCTCTTGAATCCAAGTACATGACAGAGGATGCTTCTAGTAAGAAGTTTCTTGTAAGTAATTTTAATAATTACAAGATGGTCGATTCAAGGCCTGTCATGGAACAATTTAATGAACTCCTTAGAATTCTTGGACAATATACACAACATGGGTTGAAGATGGATGAATCCATATCTGTTTCAAGTGTGATTGATAAGTTGCCTCCCTCCTGGAAGGATTTCAAACACACTTTGAAACATGGTAAAGACGATCTGTCTTTGGTTCAACTTGGTAGTCACTTGCGCATAGAGGAATCTCTTAGGGCGCAAGAGAATGACAAAGGCAAAAGAAAAGAAGTTGCTGGACCCTCGGTAAATATGATTGATGAGGGTGGAAACAATAAAAACAAAGGAAAGAAACGTAGTTTCAAAGACAATGGTTCTGGTCCCAACAAGAAGCCTAAATTGGCATGTTGGAAGTGTGGCAAAACTGGTCACTTTAAGAAGGATTGTCGTGTTGGAAAAAACAAGAATGGCGCAAGCACCAATGGTTCGGGAAAGGGGTCTAAGGACCATTCTCAAAGCAAGGTCAGAATTTAATACTTAGTTGGAACATATTTATTAAAAATTCTGTTTCACTAATTTCTGAAGCATTTTATGTGCAGGATGATGCTATTGCGTGGTGGATTGATTCCGGTGCCACAACTCATGTTTGTAAAGATCGTTGTTGGTTTAAGACATACGAACCAATGGAAGACGGATCTGTCCTTTACATGGGTGATGATCATTCCGCTCCTATTCAAGGAAGAGGAAGTGTGGTGTTAGAATTCAGTTCGGGAAAAACTATTTCTTTGTTTAATGTTTTATATGTACCTAAACTTCGTAAGAATTTAATTTCCGGTCCTGTCTTGAACAAGTGTGGTTATAAACAAGTTTATGAATCCGATAAGTATATCTTATCGAAGTCGGGTGTATTTGTAGGGTTTGGTTATTATAACAATGGGATGTTTATGTTGAATTTAAATAAAATTCCTGTTAACTCTAGTTCTGTTTATATGACTTCCTCTGTTGTTATCAATTCCTCATTATGGCATGCTCGGTTAGGACATGTGCACTATAAAAGAATGCTTGAAATGTCCAAAGATGGTTTGATTCCAGATATTGATAAAAATACAGAAAAGTGTAATACTTGCATGTTGAAAAAAATCACTAGAGATCAATGTGATTCGTAGTAGACTCGAATACGAGTAAGGGAAAGTGTGGAGTACACACTCGTTTGAGCTAAAACGAAGTCAATCTCGATAAAGAAGTAAAAGTTAAAGGGTAGCACATTTTGCTGATGTGCTCGGCCGAGCAGAGTCCTTGTCTCGGCCGAGCAGAGCATAGCAGATTGTCCAAGTTTCTGGACAGCCTTGCTCGGCCGAGGCATTTGCCTTGCTCGGCCGAGCAGTATGATTGACACGGCCGTGCAGTCCCTAAAGACACGGCCGTATAGTTGGGCAAAATGACTTGGGCCATCTTTGCTCGGCCGAGCAGTTCCTGAACAGGTGCCAATTCAAAATGAAAAGACACATTGCTTGGCTAAAGTCATGTCTTTTGATTGTACCCTTTATCTGATGCCTCTCTATCTATATATATACAGTGATTGATCTCATTTGTACACACATGAAAAACACAAGAGTGATACAACAATAACGAAAGAAAAACAATTCTCAAGTTTTAGATTTGTTCTCTTTGCCTAGAAACAAATTGTGTGATTGTCTTATCCCAATAAGGATTTCGTGTAACTCAGGCATTAAGGGTCGAAATACTTTATTCGGAAAGTGAATTATACACGATTCAATCACATATCCCGCCTCGTTATCAAGATCAAGACCCTATATTCCCCTACATTCCCTGACTCTACCGAGCACCCCCTGATTCAGCCAAAAGTTGCTTTTTTAAGAGATATGTCCCTATCATAGAATGCCTATATAAAGGCTATTTGTACTCAGTTTTAGAGGATCCAAAAATGGTCAGAAACACATCTGAACCAGGATCAAATAATATTTAGAATAGATTTCAAAATACTCTAACAATATTATACACAATATTTAATGTTTATCAATGATTCGTGACAAGTCCTTGTACACTTTTGAAGATTGTGAATGCAATACAAGATTATTTCTAGCCATTGTCTCTTCTTTACAAGAATAAGTATCTCTTCTCTTACTTTTATTCTATTCTTATTTCTTAGTCTTTTATTATGATTTCAATGGCATGAGTAATCCTCCATTTCTTGGAGTTGGAAATTCAATAATTTATATTCATGTTTCCTTTACATGTCATTTCAATTCTCTTCTTATTGATCTTATTTCTTACAAATAGGGAGACGTCCTTAGTTGTATAACTTTAGTTGATCAAGTAAAAAATTTTGATTAGCGAAATCCCAAGAATTGAACTAGGTCATTAATCACAAAGTGTAGTTTAATGATCTAGGGATGATTCTTTAGTGGAGAATACGTGAGAATAATTTAGACTTAATGGATTTTGACTTATACGGTACCCACTAGAGGTGAGCCGAATACCCGCGTGACAAACGGGATTACACTAAATGGACCCTCGAGAGATAGGCCTGTGAGTCTCAAAATACATGTGTTAGGCCTTCCCCATGAGTACTGAGCACAACTTAGCATATCATCCTTGAATTATGGCATTTTCATCTTAAAACAATTTCTTCATATCAAACTTAATGCATTACATTTTGGAGACGTTCAATTTATATGGTTTCAGTTAATCGAGAGAAGTACTTAACGGAGAATTTCGACTAACGGAACCATACGAAGGAACTAGGTGCATTATTCGCGAAAGTAGTCTAATGGCCTAGGGGTGTTCCTTGAATGGAAAGTACGTAGACTTTATGAGCATAATGGGTTCTTACTAACTTATGGGCCATCAAAGATAGGCATAATTAGTGAGAATACAAATGCTACTTGCTTGACCGTGAGAAGTAGCATAGGCCTAATGTACCATTCTTATTATTTTGATGAAAACTTTGATATAAAGTATGATTACTTGATAAATATATGTTCTAATCCCAAGAATACTTTTATTATTAGATTTAACCAATGTTAGAGTAGTTTGTATTTGTTTCTAGTATTTTCATGAACCAAAACCTATCTCCCCCAATCATATTTTTATATTATATTTTCGTAAAAATAAGTATCATTCCAAAGTAAACCATGTCTCTGTGGGATCGACCCGTACTTGCATTAGCTATGCTATTGTAGCCCGTGCACTTGCGGTATTAAAAGAACCGTTAAGGTTTGATACGAACAATAGACATCATAATTGTTTTACCAGTATGTGTTAAATCCTTATATAAAATGTACTTGTAGACACCCAAATTTCGTACACAACTATTTAATTTTTTTATTGTAATCTAGTGAATCTTTTCTTATGTTTGGTGAATTGTGTCATACACAACTATTTAATTTTTTTTGAGCTCTTATGAATGTGATTATATGAGTTTAAGTAGAAAAATTATCATTTATCAAAGTTAATTTTTGAGTTTTTTTTTGTCGCTAAAGTGTTTTAAAACAAAATATTAGTTTGACTAATTCCCCGCGGGGATTCCCCGATTAACTGCTACCCGTGGGGAATGGGTATGGTATTGAAAATTGATTACCCGCTGGGGAATGGGACGGCTATGGGGCACAAAATTGAATTGGGGAATGGGAGTGGTACGATGTATAACTGTCCCGAACTGCCCACATTGCCATTCCTACTTCAAGAACAAGAAGAGTCCTACTTTTCCTTTTGATCCGTCCCATACTAAAGAGTTCCATTTCATAAAAATAAATTTTGAACAACATTTCAAACATTTATACTCTTATAATGTAAATATATTTACAAAAAAACCATTCATATTGTGTCTTTATAATATTAACATATTTAAAAAAAAATCAATTAAAAAGAGGTTTTATCATAAATGTTTTAACTTTCATTCTCTCTCCTCTCATCTTCTACCCACTTGCAATTCTTTATTCATTTATTTTTTTTTATTTTTTTTTAAGAAGCGTGAAATACTATCCTAGAACGCTTGAAGTGGGGGCAAATGAAGTATTTATTTTGAAATTGGTAAAAAAAAAATAAGGAGGGAGTATTATGATCCATCAACTAACTGTTTCCACTTCATTTATGAACACTTGGTTATAACTAGAGGATTTAATTATGATGTCTTTGGAGGCATTGAAATAGATCGAACTCGAGATTTCAAATTTAGCTTTACCACTTTTCACTCTTTATGAACACTTAGTTATAACTTATTTTTGTTATAAAATTGAGACAATTAAACCTGTTTCTTAATCTTTATGAAAATTATTTAGGATCAAAATTTTAAATTTTACTTGGAACCTTGTTCTTCAACTTGTTTTTGTGTTAGTTTTAATTATGGGTGTGATGTGTTCCTATACTATACTCCCTCCTCCTTGTATCCAAATCCGGATCCTCAAAATTCGTTAAAAGTTAACCGAAATTCGTTAACCGGCCCTTTTCAGATTAATCGGAACCCGTTAAGCTCCCCGTTCTCGAGTCAACGAGACATCCCGGGACTGTCCCGCGCATCCCGACATCAAAGTGTACTCAACACACGTTATCACACGTAAAAGTACAACTTTCCTCGAAAAACGCACTTTTCGGGGTCTTTCGGGATTTGATTTGCTGTTTTCGAGCGTCTCGACCTTCCGAAGGTCATAAATCCCTCATACCAACTCCGTTTTGGACCCACTGTTGTGAAAATCACGTTCTTGCGCAGCGGAATAACGGATCAAGCCTTGAGAATGAATAAATAAGATGCAACACACACGAAAAGTAAATCACACACAAATGAACACACAAGAATTGTTAACCCGGTTCGTTGCAACAACAACTACGTCCGGGGGCGCTACCAAGCCAAAATATTCTCACTATAATATTTTCAGATGTTTACAATCACAGCACCAATTTGTTTCTAGGCTACCACATGTATTTATAGGATACAAGAAATCAAATCCTAGCAATAAAAGGATTCCTAACTTAAGAAAGTATTCTTCTTCCTTAACAAGTCTTCCCAAAAATTGCTGTCACAAGGAATCCCAAATCCAAGAGGAAATCTGATCAAAATAGGAAACTGAATCGCCCGAATCGTACCAGCGCGGCCGCCCTCCTACAAGCGCGTCCGCGCTAATATACGGTAAACTCCAGCTCCTTGCTCGACACTCCAGCGCGGCCGCTTTGGCCCTCAGCGCGGTCGCGCACATGGTCGTCAGAAACTGCTCCTGCGAAATTCCTTCACGATTTGACTCCAAACCCAACAATCTCCCACCTGGAGACAAACCATCCATGATACCTCGTCTTGAAACAAACAAATCTCAGTTTTCAGTGGCCAGCTAATGCGTTGGTAGCGCCCGGCCTCTTGTCTAGTTATCCAAGTGAATTGAAGCTGAGCAACGCTTCAACATAACTGTCGGTTCTACCATGCTCCGAGTCTTCATTCCAAATGATCCTCCCTGCACATCCCCGCTCACTTGCTTGCTAACTATCGATCTGAGCAGCGCGAATCCACGTGCCCCACACAATCACAAGCTTGGAACCTTTGTGTGTTCTTTGCAACCCATCGCATCACCGTTCTAGACCCCGCTCCCATGTTGACCAAATTGGCTCCGCGTCGGCCGACTTCATTACCCAATTTTCTATCAACATACCGTTTAGTGAAATTTCTCCCACCATGGCGATCTCGGCCACCACCATTCATCATTGGGATTCGCCTTCGTTTCCCCAACGACTCATGTTGCATGTGGTATACAACATATTTTCCACCCCGCCACGAGCCACCAAGCTAGCTCGCGGTTTATCTTCCATGTCCCACAACCGAAGGTCACCACACAACCCTCCTTATCAAGTTGCCTTATGGAAATCAAGTTCCTCTTCAAATCCGGAATATGTCGCACGTCACGTAGCCGCAAAACAGTCCCATCCGTCGCTTTGACCCGAACTACCCCTTTCCAATGACCTTGACAGGATTATTGTCTCCCAAACGAACAACCCCAAAATCACCGGAATGTACCGCTCCATCCTTTCGCACTAGTGCACGAATGAAACGTCGAGCCCGAATCCAAAACCCACGAATCCGTTGAAGCTGCTCCCACCCAAGATTAATGCATCCGCTAACTCTTCAACATTCAATTCCTTCGCTCTGCTCGACCGCTCAGGACAACTTCTCCTAAAGTGCCCCTTCTCCCCACAATCGTAACAAGTAATCACCTTCTTGCCACTCTTACCCTTTTCACCGATATTCGGTGCTAGCCCCGATGTCCCCGCCTTGCTCTTCCTACGAATTTCTTCGCGAAGAATCACATCAACGACATCATGAACTTCAACTTCACTTTTCTGTTGAAACGTTAAGCGCTATCGCTTGATCGTATCCCAACTTTCCGGTAAAGAAGAAAGTAAAATCAACGCTAGTACCTCATCATCAAGAGTAACAGCCACGGAAGACGGTTGGGTCGCAGTAGATTTGAATTCGCTTATGTGCTTTGTCGCCGTAGGCATGCCCTCACGCCCGTCCTTATGTTGACGGCTTCCTCATCAGGATGAGCCTTGTTCGCGCCGATGGTGCCTCGTACATGCTCGCCAACATCTACGCAACATCTCCATGGTAGTCTTCGCCTCCAAAACATTCTTCGCGACATCCTTGGTCAACGTTTGCCTAACAAGCCCTAACGCTTTCCGATCCAAGATTTCGAATTTTAGCTTCCTCTACATGTCATCAGGCTTTTCTTTTAATGGTAGATACAAATCCTTGTTCCACAAAACATCCTCGATCTGCGTCTTCCAAAAATTGAAATCCGTCCCATCAAACTTTTCGATCAACACCTTATTACCATCCTCCAAAGCTCCCAAGAAATCCATAGCAAAAGACACCCCAAGCAATGATTCGACAAAACCAAGAGCTCTGATACCAGTTGTTGTGAAAATCACGTTCTTGCGCAGCGGAATAACGGATCAAGCCTTGAGAATGAATAAATAAGATGCAACACACACGAAAAGTAAATCACACACAAAAGAACACACAAGAATTGTTAACCCGGTTCGTTGCAACAACAACTACGTCCGGGGGCGCTACCAAGCCAAAATATTCTCACTATAATATTTTCAGATGTTTACAATCACAGCACCAATTTGTTTCTAGGCTACCACATGTATTTATAGGATACAAGAAATCAAATCCTAGCAATAAAAGGATTCCTAACTTAAGAAAGTATTCTTCTTCCTTAACAAGTCTTCCCAAATATTCTGTCATGAGGAATCCCAAATCCAAGAGGAAATACGATCAAAATAGGAAGCTGAATCGGTCCAGAATCGTACCAAGCGCGGCCGCCCTCCTGACGCGTCCGCGCTAATATCCAGAAACTCCAGCTCCTTGCTCGACACTCCAGCGCGGCCGCTCTGGCCCTCAGCGCGGTCGCGCACATGGTCAGAAACTGCTCCTGCGAAATTCCTTCACGATTTGACTCCAAACCCAACACCCACCACATATCAAATCGAACGCGAGAACAAGATCTACGCATATAACTAGTTTAATTAGGAAAAATAGCCAATTTGAAGAAAGGGCCGATCGGACTGTTTTACTGGACTAAATAAAATGTGCCAGATTCAATCAAACTCAAGACCATATGACCAAAATGCCCCCAAATTGAAGAAAGGGCTGGCCGGACTGTTTTACGCCATACAATAAACATAACCTCCTTCTCCAAGTCTCCTCCTCCTATAAATACTCCCCTCCTCCTTCATTTTAACAACACCATTTTCTCTCCTCTCCACCCCAAGCAACAAAAGGCTTGTCTTTCTTCCGATCTTCGGGGGCCCTCGTGCTACTCGTCGGCGGAATTCTCTACTCTTCGGGGGCCCTCGTGCTACTCGTCGGTGGATTCTGATCCTCAAAAAATACAAGCTAAACCGACCCAAGTCGAAACGCTGCCCAAATTTCTAGGTTTCTAAGCACCAAATAAAAGAAAAAACTCTGTCCAAACACTTTCAAAACACCTTTCAACACCTTTTCGTATCCCGTATACATCCTTCCGAGCCAAAGAGTCAACACCAAATTTGGTAAACTCTCACTCTCAAAATGTAGACGTAACGCCGTCTACGGGACTCGATACGTTTTAGTCCCTAATCATCTTCTCTCCCGTAAGAGAAGTAATTTCGGGTTAAAACGGCGTTCAAGTCCCGTTTTTACGCTTCTGTCATTTACAATCCGGATCGTTCGATCCGTTGATCGCACTTTTACCGTTCAGATCGTTTGATCCGTGATTGTCATTTACCGTCCGGATCGTTTGATCCGTTGATTTGCTCTTTACCGTCCGAACCGTTTAGTTCGTGATTGTCATTTACCGTCCGGGTCGTTTGATCCGTTGATATCGCACTTACTTTACGCACTTTACAAATCCGAGTCGTTTGGCTCGTCGATCGCATATTTACAAGTCCGGATCGTTTGATCCGTTGATATCACATTTTGAATACTGTCATTTACAAGTCCAAACCGTTCGGTTTGTTGATAGTATTTACTTACAAATGTCCGAGTCACAAAATGACTCGTTAATCGCATCTTACTTGCCATCGTTTTCATCAAAATGGGTAACATCGTAATGCCCGGTTCAAAACCGAAGTTCGTCATTCGAACTCCTTTTCAAAACCCCTCAAAATCGACATTTGTCATTCAAACGCTCATTTCAAACTCAAAACCGACGTTTGTCATTCAAACGCTCTTTTTTACCAAAATCAACGTTTGTCATTCAAACCAAGATTAAAGCTTGTCATTCAAGCTCCTTTTCAAAAGCAACACGAACACACACGCACGCACACTTTTCGAGAAAGGTAGAAAGACTCGTCATACGAGGCATTTCGGGTGATCTCAATATACTCTTCCCGAAACGTAACGTGACCTCCGAACCCAACAATCTCTGGTCCTAAAAGCCTTTTGTAAAGTTTTGGCTGCCAATCAAAACATCTTCTTTTTCAAAGCCTTTTCAAGTTTTTGGCTACCAATAAAAACGACCTTATTTTCAAAGCCTTTTTCAAAGTTTAGGCTCATAATACAAAACGGCGTGGCGACTCTCTTTTCCAAGTGAAGTCCATTCGAAAGTGACCGCTCGCCGCATTCCGCGGGATCTGGGTAATTTCACTCCGTCCCAGAGAAATGTGCACTTTTTTGCTTGGCGCGGGAATTAAGGTAAAATGTGAAAAAGTTTATGTGTTGTGAGTGTAGATGGCTGGGTAGGAGAGAGAAAGTGGAGTAAGTGGGTAATGGTTGTGAGCAGAGAGAAGTGAATCTCATTTCCATTTTGGGAAAGTGCAAATTATTGTGGAACGCTCAAAAAATGTCTTTTTGCGAATTATCGTGGAACGGAGAGAGTATATAAGACTATGCACATCAGTGAACCTGGACTCAGGGTCACCATAAAAGACAAAACCATTTCCAAAAAAATAAATAAATAGAAAGTCACCTTATTTCGTGACCTGAGGCGGTTGGCCGACTCAAAGTTGGGTCAGGTTGTTTGCCTTGTTTTTGACACATGTCACCCAATAATTGGGTGGAATGTATTTATATAAATATATATTTAAAATTAATATATTTTATATAATTATATAAAATAAAAAAATATATCAATTTTTTTTTTATAAATGTATGGGTAATTATTTTTAATAATTGTACGGGTAATTTTAAAAATATTATTACAGATACATTATTTTAAAAAAATAAAATGATAAGTATTTTAGGTAAGTTGAAGTAAAGAAAAAGTAAATATTTTATTTTTATAAGGTTGGGTTGGGTTGGGTCACTGATGAGAGTATAAATTATATAAGGTTGAAAGTGTATACTCCCTCCGTCCCGGCCGACTTAGGATTTTTTGAAATGGCACGGGGATTAAGGAAAAGGTAAATGTTGTGAGTGTAATTTAAAAATAGGAGAGAGAATGAGTGGAGGGAATAGTAAATTATAATGGTGTTGTGAGTATTAAAATAATGTAGGAGAGAGAATAGTGATTTAAGGTTTTCATTTTGGGCCGTCCTAAGTCGGGTGGGACGCCCAATTAAATGGCAAAATCCCTCCGTCCCATGATAATCTGCAAAATTATCCCTTTTGGACGTTCCACAATAATTTGCACTTTCCCAAAATGGAAGTGAGACCCACTTCTCTCTACTCACAATCATTACCCACTTACTTCACTTTCTCTCTCCTACCCAACTATCTACACTCACAACACATCATTTTTTTCACTTTTCTCCTTAATTCTCACACCTTTCCAAAAAGTGCATATTTACCTGGGACGGAGGGAGTATATGAAAATGAGAGAAATTAATATTTTATTTGAGGTTGAGTTGGGTCGGGGTCAGTACGAGAATAGTCTAAGAGCATCCACAATGGGAGCTTTTTGAGAGCTCCTTATTCTTATGAAAAAGCTCTAAAGAGCTTTTTACCATTGTGGAAATGATGAAAGAGCTCCTTAGTAAGGAGTAGCTCTTTCTACAAAAAGCTAGCTTTTTAGCTTTTTATTATTAATGCTATACATTTTCTATGCAAGTCATTCACTCTTTTTTACATATGGGACCCATAAAAAGTTGAAAGAGGAGTTTTACCATTGTGAAAAAGTGCTTGAGATTTTTAAGTTTTGAATTATAATGATGTGGCTCATAGAAAATACTCCCTCCGTCCCGGCCGAAGTGTCCGAAAAGGACAATTGCACGAGAATTAAGGAAAGTGATGTAAGAAAGAGAAAAGTTTAAATGTTATGAGTATGAAAAATTAAATAGGAGAGAGAATGAGTGGGATAGTTAGGAGAGAGAATGTTGTGAGTGTAAAAGTAAAGTAGGAGAGAGAATGAGTGGGTGGAATAGTAAAAAAACTTTTCTTTTTTGAATATGAGATATTTTAAATGAAACGCCCAAAATAAAAAGTTGAAATACTTCAACCGAAACGAAGGAAGAATAAAAAAAATTATCTAAAGAACTCTATCATTATGAATACTCTAAAGCTGAATAAGGAAGAGAATGGGCAGGGCAATCACTCATAAAAAGTACAATTAATTGCTTTTTCACTTTCTACCGACTACCATATTCATGCATGGTGTAATTATGGGTAATTACTCATAAAAAGTACAATTAATTGCTTTTCACTTTCTACCGACTACCATATTCATGTATGGTGTAAGTACTCCGTCGGTTTTGTTCGAAATGTCCCAATTTTTTTTTGGATCTTCTATTTAAAATATCTTAACTCAAAAAAGAAAAGTTTTTTTTTATTATTTTATTGTGAGACCCACTTGTCATACTCACAATAAATATTCACTAACTATTTCCTACCCCACTTTCTCTTTCCTACATCACTTTTCATACTCACAACATTTATTCAACTATCTATATTTTGCATTATATATATTCATTCCTTAATTCTCAAGCCAAAATAATTTTGGGATACTTCGGTAGGGATGGAGGGAGTATATTGGAAAGAACAAACTATATACAGAGACAACTATACGTACATTACCAATTCCTGAACATATACTTTCCTTATTAAGCATTCTCTAAAATAATATTGCCAAAATAAATAAAGCCATCAAGAAGGGTACTTTTTGATATATTTGTGCAACGTTTTGGACAGATCTTTTTCAAATTAAATGAATAGGTACCTTTGTATCGGGGTGACCGAATCTCTATTCTTGCCATTTTAGTGTAATATAGTACTCCCTCCGTCCCGATCGAAGTGTCCCAAAATGAGTTTGGCGCGATAATTAAGGAAAGTGATGTAAGAAAGAGAAAAATTTAAATGTTGTGAGTATAAAAAATTAAATAGGTGAGAGAATGAGTGGGAGGAATAGTTAGGAGAGAGAATGTTGTGAGTGTAAAAGTAAAGTAGGAGAGAGAATGAGTGGGTGGAATAGTGAAAAAACTTTCCTTTTTTGGGTATGAGACATTTTAAATGGGACGCCCAAAATAGAAAGTTGGGACACTTCAGCCGGAACGGAGGGAGTATTTCATAGTGCTAACCAACCAATTATCATAAATTGATTTTTTTTTTTTTTTTTTTTTTTTTTAATATGTTCCCCGTTAGAACAAGGTGAGAAACGAGATTGAACCTAATACTCATCGAAAACGAGACTTGATTTTACCTTACCCGATGAGCCAATTCCTTGGGAACAACCATCATAAATTGTTGATACTTACTCCATGTTAATATGGGGTAAGAAAATATTCTACTCATTAAATCGCTAATGCTCTAGCAAAACTGATCGGATATTCGAGAAGTCTTATCCAACGGAAAATGCCCACCATTATGGTTATATGTTCTATTTAATTTAAAAAAAATGTGATTTTTACAAAATATTTCTTAATTTTAGGAGTGTATTGTAACCTCAGCGTGGAGAGTTCGATCTTGGCAGGAGCAACTGGAGCAACCAATTAATTGGTGATGTAAAAGTGATGTAAGTGTCATGTAAGAGGGCTCCCTTGGGGCCAGGAGTATAAAGGGTACTGCCATCATGACTACCTCGGGCATATCTCGCGATTTACCTCCGCTAGTCATTGAGAGACCGGTAGCTGATGGTCCAGGATTAGTCCGATAAAGCTGGAAACTGGGTATCAAAAAAAAAAAAAAAAAAAGTTGATTTCTAAGATGAAAAGTTGGAGTTTGAAAAAGTGATGTTTTCTTTTGTACTAATAACAATATTGCATTTAATTTGCATGCATGTGAGACTGCTTAATGGCCGGGCCGGGTCGGGTCGGGTGATTCATACTCTCTCGGGTCGGGTGATTCATACTCTCTTCGCCTCATTTATTGCTTCATCATTTTAAGCACGCATGCAAATTAAGAAAAAAGATTAGTGGAGAAAGTGTTGTGAGTATAAAAGTGAAATAGGAGAGAGAATGAGTGGGTGAAATAGTAAAAATTCTTTGTCATTTTAGAAAAGGTGAAATTTTTAACGAAACACCCATTTTAACAAAAGGTGAAGCTTCAAATGGGAGGGAGGGAGTACACCTTTAACATGCATGATTGTTGACAAACATAAAGTGCCTTCAAGACAAAATGTCCATCTGCTTTTTCTACCGCCACATTAATTCTTATTTTAGTAATTATATGATGAATTTATTGAACATTCGTTTAGTTTAGGAACAAAGGAAGAGAAAGTATGTTAAATGTCTATTAACTAAGTAACTAACTCGTAGAATGAGGATTTGAGGCAAGCATGTAGAATTTGACTGCACATCATTAACAGTTAAATTGTTCAATAATTCAAATTTAATCCCTTCTAAATAAATGAATGAGTGATCGATCCTTGTTGGACGGACGTAACTAATTGCTAAATGCCTTTATTAAATAGATATATTAGAATAATGAGGTTTAGATGAAGTCAATCAAAATATGGGAGAGAGAGCGAATTGAATTGAATGACTCAATTGATTACGATGCTAGAGATACATATTTATAGGATTACAATGAGGAGGTAATCTCCTAGAAGGGGAAGATTTCTAATCTAATACAAAAATTGTATTTCCTAATCCATACTCCCTCCGTCCCATTGATAGATTCACTCTTTTGAGCATGGAACACAGATTAAGAAAAAAGGTTAGCGGAGAAAGTGTTGTGAGTATAAAAGTAAAATAGGAAAGATAATGAGTGGAGGGAATAATAAAGTTGATTGGTGTTGTGAGTATAAAAGTAAAGTAGGAGAGAAAATTAGTGGGTAGAATAGTAAAGATTTTTTGCCATTTTAGGAAAGGTGAAGCTTTTAACGGGACACCCGTTTTGGCAAAATGTGAAGCTATCAATGGGACGGAGGGAGTATATAACAATATATACTTTGAATATAATATAATGATATTATATTTCTAATATGCCCCCGCAAGATGGACGGTCTTTGGATAAGTCCAATCTTGGAGAGTGATGAGATGAATCGGGTTTGATGACGAGTTGAAGATACGTTCCCGGACATGTGCGTCGTTTCTGATGAGATGTGGTTCCTCGCATCCGAGGTGGTTTCGGCTAGGCCGAGGGGGTTTTTAAGTAGGAGAAATTTGTTTCGGCTAGGCCGAGGGGGTTTTGAGGGAGGGGGAATTTGTTTCGGCTAGGCCAAGGGGGTTTTTAAATAAAAGAAAAAAAATTATGGTTTTGATCAAAAGGGGTTTTTGAGCCGAGGGGATTGAATAACAAAAAAAAATTTAGGGTTTCGGTCAAAGGTGTTTTGAGCCAGGGGGTTGAATAACAAAAAAAAAAGTTTAGGATTTCGATCAAAAGGGGTTTTTGAGCCGAGGGGTTGAATAACAAAAAAAAGTTTAGGGTTTCGATCAAAGGGAATTTTTGAGCCGAGGGGGTTGAATAACAAAAAAAATTTAGAATTTCGGTCAAAAGGGATTTTTGAGCCGAGGGGATTATAGGAGCTGATACATAGAGCAGATTCCAGTACCACATTTTTACATTTGTAGTGAAAATATTAAGTGTACTTCTAAATGTTACGAATTAACTTTAGGCAATAACTATAAGTTGATTTAATTATATTGATACACCATCAACAATACTATCAATAACAAGTTTTACATTTTCATTAAAATAATTAATGCAACCTAAAATAATTGCTCAAAATTCATTCGTAGTAATGATTAAAAAAATGGGTATATAATTTTGGGGGCGGATGGCCTATAACGCGAGCACTGATAGTCTCGTACTTTACTTGGCATTCTCAGCAGAACGGATTATTCAAGCCATCACTTGTTCAAAATCACTGACATCCTCAACCTCAGCCTTATCTTCTTCATCTGTTTCCATGGCTTCTTCTTCTTCAGATCCCTCGCTATCATCATAATCCTCATAAATCAGTGGCCCCACCGACCCATCTTCATCAGCACCATCCTCAACTCTCTGCACAAGGTAAGGGCATCAGCAAGCATGAATAATAATGCTAATGTCTAAGGACAAGACAGTCTGAAGATAGAATACGTACAGAAACACTTACCCCAGAGTAAAGCATGTCTATGCTACTCAACAGTTTAACAGCTGGTTTGAAACTTGCAATTCTAGAATCTATGAGCTGCAATGCAACACCATTCAAACCCGAGCTGACATTATACAGAATAAATACCGTATACTTGAATTTTAATCTAGTATACAAAAGAACCATATCAACGATTGCAGATTTTGGCTACTCAAAGCAAATTAGACTGCTTCAACTGAGAAATTCAATCATGTTGTCACCTGATACAAGGAGTTGAGAGCGAGCAGAGAAGATTCCTGAGACATTATGCTGCTAGAATGTTGAAGGAGTAAACTTCTAAGCCACGGAAGAGCACAAACTAATACTGCACCCCTGTTGCAAAGATACACCCCAAGAAAGGATACTTTGTTAACCCTCTAGAAAGAGAAGAATTGATAAAAGTATACTCCCTCCGTCCCACCTCACTTGACACTTATTTCCATTTTTGAAATTTGTCTCACCACTTGACACTTCCCAAAATAAATTTTTACTTTTTATAATTTTATATTCACTCTACCCCACCACTCATTCTCTCTCTTCATTTTCTACCACTCAATTTATTCAACCAACACTACTATTTACCCCACTCATTCTCTCTCTTCATTTTCTACCACACATTTTTTTTATTTTATTCTTTTTTCTTAGTTCCCGTGCCCACCTCAAGGGTGTCAAGTGAGGTGAGACGGAGGGAGTATACACGTAACCCTCAACAGTAAAAACCAATAAGCATCTGCTAGCAGGCATTGAACTTCTTTCTTTGTGGCCACATGGGGTTCAAGCATGAGGCATCACAATAACTAGACACTTACCTAGAGTGGATTATAGATATGAGAGCATCTAGAAGCTTGAAAACATCTGATGGATTTAACTGCGACACAGAATTGTTGACAACCTGCACTTCGAAAGGCCATGCTTAACTCACCAGATTACAAGACTAACAGACATTTATTGATACACACGACCACTACATTGTCTATACCACATTAAAGCAACAGAGAGAGAGAGAGAGAGAGAGAGAGAGAGAGAGCCCTTTTCATCATGTCTATTCAAGCAGTCTAGGAGAAGGGCCCGATCATCTGCATGAAGTGCTTGCTTAAGTAGAACATGAACTGAGTCTGCACTTGGAGGCTTTGCATGAGGAGTGGACTCCCTTATCTCAATTCTCCTAGCTTCCTCATTATCTGCTGCTATATTTAAGCTTGCCAATTTCTCGCCCATGGTTGGCTCATTTAAATCATCATCAGTCTGAACTCCATCCATAGGATCTTTGTGATTCAAATACAAACAGCAAACAAAGTTACAATTTGGAGGAACTTGCACACACATCAAGATAAAGCATAAAGGAAAATTGGCATTCGTATAGTAGTTTCTCGTGGATCATTTGACAGTTAAAGCCAAAGATCTAACAGGAAAATAATACAAATCTAATTTACTAGTTTCCTTGCCGAATGTTTTATATACTATTCTTTGATAGCAACAAACTTTTTTCTCTCTCAAAATGTTGACTTGTGTTCATATCAGTGATTTACATTACATACTAGAAAAAGACAGTCTCTGACTTTATCATTATGTTACCCCCCAAAAAAGCTAGGATCAGAAACAGAAAAAAGATATCCGAAGTGAAATGAAATCGTGCACAAGAAGTGGACATGACCAGGATCTAACCTAAGAATCTATCACAAACTACATTGACTGGAAAATAAAGAGAAAGATAACAAATCAATGTGAAGCTCTTCGCTGAGCACCAACACCAAATTGTAGCGCTTTGGCAGGGCTCTTCTTTATCGTACAGCAGAACAGCCTACTCAAATTAGCTGAATGGACTAAATAGCCGCAACATTATATAGCCTTTTGGACCACACAACACAATAACAGCTGAGTTTCTATTGAATGACATTTTTAATCTGCAGACGATAATTCAAGCCATGCTATCAGAAAAGATTGCATTGCTGCTTACCATCATTGAGGAGATTTTCTGTTTCTTGTTTACTATCTCGTTCCTTGTTTGTTTCTTTTTCCCCTGCAACCGCTTTTGAATCTGCAGGTTCTAACTCAGACGCTGCTCGTTTCTTGTTTGTTTTTTCTTCTCCTGCAACCGCTTCTAATTGCAAATTATCCAGACCTGAAAGGATTTGAATTAGCACAAGGGAATATTTCCAGAATATCATGCAACACTTCAGCTTTCATGACATTTACTATCTCGTTCCAATATGTGTTAAAACTCCTAAAAGAGCAACAGAAAACCACACTACGTTGTGTCTAATAAACTTAATAACATAAGAAATATGAACTCAAGCAATAATAATCTCTCGCACAAATGTATAATTGAAAATCTCAACGAATAGCCCTCTTAAGGGGACACGGCTACCAGAATGTTAGACATGAAACATATAATGAAGTTTATAAGCATTACCCAGAGAACACTTATAATACATATTCAATTGCAAATAGAGGTGATCACTTATGACATAGAGTGATAGAGATCAAGCACAAGGTCCAGGACAGTTCACAAGGATTGGTGCACATAATGGTTAAGGAGGTGGCTTGATGCACACAGTTTACGTCGGTGGCACCAGGAAATACTTGGTGCCTGCCGCGTGTGACGTGTGTGTGTGGGTGGGTGGGTGGGTGGGGGGGGGGGGGGGTGTCAGGGGTGTTGGTGTAGGACCTATGATGGTGTTTCAATACTAAACGGCTTATATACGAGCAATAACTTGTGAGCTCACCTTTTCCTGCGTGAACCCCATTTTCATGAAAGGTGGTAGAGGTCTTCACTGTTTCATTACTTGCGACAACAATAATATCCTCCCCTGGGCTAGTAATCTCCATTAAACTAAACTGTGGACAATCAATCGAACCATGTGCAACAAGGGCAGTAACTTGGTTGCCAGTGTCTAAAGAATGTAGCCGGGCAGCAAAGATGGGAGTCCGACTTTTCCTGGTTCGTTCACTGCGGTGAGGGTCTTTCTCAGCTTTCACTGTAATCTTAGTTGGCTTTATATCGTCTTCAGACGAGGTCCTAAAGTTCCAGATATAAGCGACCCCCGACTCCGACACTGAGAGAATAACCAATCCCTCTTCTCCATCACAATCATTTTTGCATTCAATTGCCAACGGAGGATGTCTCATTGAAAGAACTTGCCCACTGCTTACAGCTCCGGTAGAAATATTACACTTCCACACATGTAGTGTCTTTTTGCCAAGCCCAGAAGTAATAATGGCCTGTGCATTGCCTGATGTACACACATGGCGCACAACACCCTGAAAAAGAATCGTCAAATGTTTATAACAAGTTTATGCACTAGTAAGAAAAATTCATTTAAATTTAAGTAGCATACCGAATCAGAGGAGAACTTCAACAGTTCTTTCCCGTCTTCCAAACTTATAATGCGTATTGTAGAACTTGCAGCAGCTAATATTTTCTCATCTTCAGGAAAAAAAAGGGATGAGTCAAACATGAACAAGGTTGAGAAGATTTCACAGTAACAAGATGATTCGATACTCACTACATGAACAAATTGATGAGGCGAGAGACTTCTTTGAAACTTTCAGTTCTTTTGTAACTTCCCCGGTTTCAGAATCTATTTCACATGCCGTTCCATCAATATTGATAGCAAAAAGCTTCCGGCCTTTATTTACAAATGAAAGAGCAGTAATTCCGCTGCAAGCATGAAATTAAGTAAAAGAAAGAAAGAAAGCAACTGAAAAATCAAGTTATGGGTGTAATGAAACAAATGCTTCAATCCACACAAAATTTAAACTACGATAATAGAAGTATAATAATTGTAATTATCGTAAAGACAAGAATTGACCATCTCGAAAAAGCAAATGCAAATTTATTTCAAATGAGTATAAGAAAGCAGGGTTTTATAGATCCAGGGATGTACATATTTCTGTCACAAGTCACAACATGACAAACATTATCCAGCACCCAGCAGCCTTTGAGAAAAGGATTGAATGGGTACCAGCTATTAACTAAAAGCAAATAATGACATATTAACCCGGGAAACAAACAACTCTCTCCATTTCACGCTAGTCCGCTTTCCATATTGAAACTTAGAATGGGACTATGCTTTAATAATGCATCAGAAATGAGGTTTCATTTGTTAAAAACTAAATTAAGTATACTATGGATTGCAACAATTACTACTTTGTATAAACAAATATTCTTATGTGAATCATCGGTCAAACATAACCAAGAACGTCAAAGGTGGTCTCTTCGGTTGGAACTTAGGGACTATAAAAACCAAGAAATTGAAGCCCATGAGCTGCCAGTATGAAGGCAAACTCTAAATCAACAACTTCAGTAAACATACAAACACAAAATATTTGAAACATTTTATGCACTTCAAACCTACCACCAACAGAAAATAATTTATACGCCCATACCCAGCCAGCTTTCAAGAAAAAGTTGACGTATAAGGTCAAAACTTTCTATTTTTTTGTTTATCTAAAAACTATCGAGGCCTACATTTAATCTATCTTCTAATTGTTCGACCGAACTTAACATAAAGTAACCTTTGGGCTAAACAGCAGAATTGCGGATTAGCCCCCCTCACTTTTGTTATCCTGACTAGATGGACATGGGCAGTCATCTTTGAACAACATCATCTTGACCATTATATTCACTTTTACTTGATCAGAAGTATCTGAGTAAAACCTTACTAGCATACCTAGGTTGACGCCCGGCAGATTTCCACTTTGTCTCACCAGTGAAAACATTAATAGCTAGAACATTCCCGTCATCAGTGCCAAGAGCTACCAAACAAGTAGCTTGTCCTTTCTTCCGCTATAAGATTGGGAAAGAGAATAAAATAAACATAAAAACTTATGAAGCACATGCCCAAGTCTTATCAGCAACAAAGTGTTACATAAGCACTAATTAGAAAATTTCCCACCGCGCAGAATAGTACCTTCTTTCCAATAAAGCTGCATTCCATACAAGTAAACTTAAAATTGGAACCATCTTCGGACTGCTTCCATTCTGCCAATGGACTACCATCATTCGTGTTCCAGATCTTCAAAACATTAACTACTTCAGTATAGTAATAAATAATATAATATCAGCCAGACACTTTGCTGATCACGTCAGTTATCGGATTTCTTGGATAATGAAGAAAAACCCTAAACTTACTCGCTTATATTAATCAAGCCTCTGGGAACATTAGTCCAAAGAGGGAAAAATCTTTTTAAAAGACGTTAGTCAATGAAAGTTTCGAATCTTCTTCACAGGATCAAATTCCCAGACAAACTAGTCATAGTCTGGGCCATAAAGGGAAAAGTGAATTTGGCAAGATCAGTCAATAATGAGCATTGTCCACAGAAAATGACACACTCCCTCCGATCCACTCAAAGAGTCATACTTCCCTCGTCGTTCTATTCCCCAAGTCGAAGTTTCCAATGTACTTACTACCTCCATCCCAAAATGAATGTTCAAAAAGTTTTCAAATTTGCTCTTGATCGATAGAAAATTTTGGACATTCATTTTGGACATGGGGGAGTATTAAACTTTTAATTCCATGATGTTCCAAATTTACCACCTCGCATATGAACCAAAGGGCAAAGGGCAAACCCCGGTGCGCCAAGCGCTCCCCGCCAAGCGGGGGTTGGGAGAGGGAACCATTTGCTAGAGCCTTCCCTGACAATTGCCAAGAGGCTGTTCGCCAAGGTTCGAACCCGTGACCTTATGAACCAAAGCTGCAAAATAATACTTTTGTGATTACAACATTAGTACGGGAGCTACGCCTCTCTAAATTAAATAACCCCTCGAATAAAAGTAGCATCACAAAATCTATACTCAGTGAATTCCGTTAAAATTTATACTGCAAGGAATAATTTTTTTCAATATTTTCGCGACTCAAATTCGATAAATTTATACTCAGTGAATTCCGTTAAAATTAACATAAATCAAATCAATCGCGTGAGAGAAAGAGCTTACTTTGACGATTCCGTTAGGGCATAGAACGGCGAGGAATTCCCCGTCGGGAGAGAAAGAAGTGATGAGCGCTTTCAGATTCTCCTTCTCCATCACAAAGTTGACGACGAGGTTGGCTTAGGGGTTTTAGGGTTTTAGCGCTTAAACCTTAAAGCCCGACCCGCTTGAAATAAGACCCATCAGGGTATTTTCGTAATTTTCACTTTAAGTTGCGTTCTCAGGAAACTTTTGGCGCCTATAAATACCGACATTCGGTCGTAGCCCTGATCACAATAGATTTGAAGTTGGAGTGTGTTGGATTCAAAGAGGTTCGTCGTTCCCTTCCCAAACCAGATTGAATCACTTACAATGCTCTAGTTAAAACTTTTGATCCGTAAACCCTAATTTGATTCGGTTTTGTCTTTCCATTCATTATTTTTGTTGCAAACGTCCGATTAGGGCTTTTTTTCGTGATGCTTACGGTGATCAGAAATTCGTGAAAGAATTGTGTTTTAGTGTTTTTCCCTTTATGATTTATTATAAGAATCTTTGTCCCGTATTGTTTTTGTTACGAAATCAGTGTGACGTTGGTAATTCAAAAGATTTATCCTCTGAAATTTAAACCAAATTAGTTTAATCATAGTCATAGACTAGCAACAAAATTTTCGCTTTTTCCAAATTGTCACAGGTTATTGTATGCGTAAATGTGTGCTGCTGTTCAAGAGTCTTCCTTGATATGCTTTTGAAGTTTCTGTTCATGGTTAGGATACACGACTTGACAAGGTTTAGTCACTGGCTTCCTGATGTTCCACCAAGTTGGATATTAAGGAATGAACTGGGGTTACATGGTGTGGTGTTTTGGCTTGAAACTTTAAGTTGTAAACTGACTGCAAGAGCCCTAGTTTCGTCCGTAATTGTGGGTGGATTCTATTAGAATAAAGGTGTATATTGATAAAATGTTGAGTTACAGTAGTACCACATGGGGATGGGGATGTAGCTCAGATGGTAGAGCGCTCGCTTAGCATGCGAGAGGTACGGGGATCGATACCCCGCATCTCCATTTTTTTTATTTTTTTTTGTATTGCTATCAGCTGCTCAGTCTGTGGGCATAGCCTACCCATTTTCTTGAGCCCATTGCGCCTTAATGCCTGTGGGCTTAGCCTATCCATTTCCCATTGGGACTTAATATCTGTTATTCTCAGGGTAAGTGTGCAGAGATTACTGTCAAGGTCGAGACTTTAGAGAATATAGTGTTAATATTCATTGCAAACACTTACGATTTAGGCTCATTAAAGTTCATAAGACTTAGTTGGGACATTTTTTGAGATGCTGCACTGACCTCAGAAACTCTAATTTGGTTTACTGCATGTACTTGAAGATAAGTAAGATAGTGTCATTGATGTGTGATACAGCTACTTTGTAGAAATTTCTGGTTATTTTAATGATTCATTATTGACCTGTTGACCAATGAAATTTCCGTCCACGCGTCTCTGTGTTGTGGTTCATGAATGACCATTGCTATCAAGTTAATCGTATGATGCTGATGATCGAAATATGCTTTGCCATTAGTTTGAGAATCTGCAGAGGTGAAATATATTTGAAGAAAAATAAAGCACTTAGGTTGGCATCCTATTAATTTAACAAGTCTCAAGTTCTCCAGCAAATCTCTATCTTTGGCTCATTGTTTTGCATGGATTTAGTTATTGCATTCTTAGCTACTGGACTAAATATGCATTTTGTGCTGAGGCTCATGTTGTTGCTCTGTCTTCCAGTGACTTAGTTGTAGCATCTCTCAGAATAAGTCAACTTATTTCTCGAATCTTTACTTATAATCATGGATTGACTAAAGCCTCTTGATATTGTTATTAACAGACCCAGGTTCAAGAATGCCGAAAGAGAGAAGAGATAAAAGATCATCTTTTGATCAGTCTAGGTCATCTCCATATCATTGCAACTCCAAAAATGTAGATAAAAACAAAGCCAAGTCCCAATCGCTTCAAGTTGAGGATGATGAAAAGGAATGGAGAGAAGCCAGGTGCCCTGTCTGCATGGAACATCCCCACAATGCTGTACTATTGATATGTTCATCTTATGATAAAGGTTGCCGCCCTTACATGTGTGACACAAGCTACCGCCATTCAAATTGTCTTGACCAGTTTCTCAAGTCAGCTGCAAATAAATCATCAACAGAACAACCGGAAGAAAAACTTTTTTCATCGGCCAGGTATGTTTGCCCACTATGTAGAGGACAAATTAATAGGTGGGTGGTAATGGAGCCCGCTCGCAAGTTTATGAATTCCAAAACAAGAAGTTGTTCAATGGAGACGTGTGATTTTGTGGGGAATTATTCGGAACTAAGGAAACATGCAAGGCGTGAGCACCCTTATGTTCGGCCAATGGAGATGGACCCCACAAGGCAGCGTGATTGGGATAGATCAGAGCGTGAGACAGCTATGCAAGACTTACTCAGTGCGTGGGAGACTGGATATGAATTTGAGCTAGGAGGAGGAAGTATGCCCGTAGGACTTTTTGAGTCGCTTAATATGTTCTTTGCTGAGTTAGAGATGAGAGAAAGGGATCGGAGATCGTCGGGAGGAAGGATGCAGATCTCCTTAGTCGTGGAAATTCAGTTTTGATCTGGGTTGGTTTACCATAGGATGATGAATGCGATCGCATACAAGTGTTCTCAATCTTTTTTAGACCAGTTTTTGTGTGAGATAGCTACTGCCTACTAGATCTACTTCTCCAAATGTCGATTTTTTTTTTTTTTGAAATTTATTCTTAATAAAGAGCAAATAAATAAAAAATTATTCATTTAATAAACAGAGTAGTATATTTATGTTTCCAAAACACAATTTCTTGAAGAAACACACCTTTTCCAAAACACAGTTCTTTTAGAAAAACAAATTTATCTTTTGTTGTCAATGTTCCCAATAGAGTTGAAAAAAAATAAAATGTGTTTGCTACATTATTTTAAATTGTTTTTTACAAATGATAAATAAAATTATCCTCTACAATAAATACTTTTATTTTAATCAGTTAATACATAGGAACAATAAATTTACATAATAATGCAATAATTTGTCTTAATATCATGTAATCAGGGCAGGCCTTTAAGTAAGCAAAAGGAATGAAGCCGTCGCTTCGGGTCACGTAAAAATAAGCAATAATTAGGGCCCCAAAATGTTATTTTCTTTTATATAAAAAAATCTTGAAATTAAAATACAAGTTGTTCACATGTCATTATGGTTAATTAAATGGCCTGAATACTTAGCACTCATGCTATTTGTGCGTGTTCGAACTCTGTACATTTTTTTTTTCTTCTAGGCTTAAATTGTAGATTTGTGCTATCTTTTCAATTTTTTCTAGCTTAATTAATTAATAGCGAATTTGGGCTTTCTAATTTAATATTAATGTATTTTTTTAATCTTTCATAATTATCACTAAAATTTTATATTCAATCCTTTGCATTTATCGCTTAAATTTTACTTTAACATTTCTTAAAATTATTTGCAATTATCTAAAACAAAAATGTTAACGGAATCTAATTACCCTGCCTAATTTTTCATGTCGACTCTTAATATGAACGACGTAAAAATGAACATAGAAATAGATTTTGGCAGCCAGATAGTTGCCTATTGAGACTAGAGAAAATTACATCATAATCCCTTAATATAACCTAATCTACGTCCTAAGACAATGAATTATCATATTTACCTCTTAATCCTAAACCATAAAATAACTAACCATATAATCCTTCTAACAAAAAATAAAAATCCCACCCCTTTCAAATTACACCCACATTCCCCTCTATCCCAAATAAAACCCTATCTTTCTCTCTCTCTCACACACACACACGTCATTCTCTCTCTTTCACTTTCTCTCTCTACCCTCAAAATAAACACCCCCTCCCAGATCTCTCTCTCACACACACTCCCCCTCTCTCTACTTTCTCTCTCTACCCACCCTCCAATCAACTATTACTCCGGCGATCTCTCTCCTCCCGAGCTCCGACAACCTCACTCCTCATCAAATCCGGTGACCTCTCTCCTCCCTAACTCCGGCGTCCGTCTCCCTCCTCAACTCCGGCCAACCCTCTCCTCTGCGCAGATCATTTCTCCGGCATCCCTCCCCCATCCCCACCTCCGACCGATGATCTTCTCTTTCCCGACTAGATCTACAACTCCAGCAGTGGTAGAGATGGCGTTTCTCCGGCATCGAAGGCCGCCGTTGAGGAGATGCAGAGCTCAATTCCAACCGGCAACCTGGACTCCTCCGTCACCGACAAGATCTCCAAAATCTTATTCACGTCAAATTCCCTCACCGGCAGTGTATTTTCCGGTGGAACGACCCTCGAAAATGCCTTCGAAATCAAAACCCACAATACTGGGTTGCAAAGATTTCGTCTCACCTCGCTTTAACAGGGATCGTTGTCCTTGCATTCAACTGACTGGCCGAAATCCAAGTGTGTAGAGTTTCCATTTTTCACATACTGAGTAGGAGAAACTTTCTCATGATTCACTGTATTTTGATTTTTATTGAGAGAATAAGAAGATCCATTTGATATCATTTAGTGGTAACTCTTTAATTAATTATTTGTTTTCTGCAATTTTTATTCCTTTTCAACTTATTACTCATTATGTTATTCATACAGATGTTGTAGTGTTATTTGAAAAGTTAAAAAATTGGATTCTCAGATGAGTGTAGTTGGTGTGTTTGCTATTGCTTGAACATGTGGATGTAAAGCTTGTAATGGTCCAACTTGCAATTTGACTGTAATATCATTTACATGTAGGGACAGTAGGATTGATTTGATGGTGAAATTGTATTTGTGGGAGGTATAAAATGCTTCTTATTAATATTGCGTCCCAAAATAAATAATAAATGTCCAACTAATATCTAAATTTAATCTTGATCAAAAATTAATTTTAATATTTTTGTACATTCGTTTTTGATACAAATAGAGTAGAATTTTCGTTGATATAAACTGAACTCCTTTGAACTAAAAAGAAATTGCTTTAGGTGAAAGAGACTGCTTTAATTTTTGATGTTGTTATCATGAAAATGTGGGGAGGAATTTCTTTCTTAGTGTTGTTATCTTGTATTTGCAGTTAGTAAAGAGTTGAAAGCTTTAGCCGGAGACGCTTGAGTGAATTTGCATATTCTAACCATTGCTACAACTCACTATTCGAGCGACATAATTTTCGGCTTTAGCATATGGGCACACCTTTCTTTTTTATTTCGGTGGTCGCCGGAGTTGATCGTGTTCTTAGTGGAGATAACTGAGAACTTACTAATAAGTTAAGTTCTCAGTTGTTTGGTCGCCGAAGTTGGTGGTCGCCAGAGTTAATCGTGTTCATAGTAGTTTAGTTGACAACTGAGAACTTACTGATAAGTTAAGTTCTCAGTTGTTTGGTCGCCGGAGTTGGCGATCGCCGGAGTTGATCGTGTTCTTAGTAGTTTAGTTGACAACTGAGAACTTATTGGTAAGTTAAGTTCTCAGTTTTTTGGTCGCCGGAGAGGTCGTCGGAGTTGCTGGTCGCTGGGGAGGTCGCCGGAATTGGTGGTCGCCGGAGTTGATTGTGTTCTTAGTATAGTATTTAAGTTGACAACCGAGAACTTGTTGATAAGTTAAGTTCTCAGTTGTCTGGTCGCCGGAGAGGTCGTCGAAGTTGGTGGTCGCCGGGGAGGTCGTCGGAGTTGGTAGTCGCCGGAGTTGATCGTGTCATTAGTAGTTTAGTTGACAACTGAGAACTTACTGATATGTTCTCAGTTGTTTGGTCGCCGGAGTTAATTGCGTTCTTAGTAGTTTAGTTGACAACTGAGAACTTACTGATAAGTTAAGTTCTCCATTGTTTGGTCGCCGGAGTTGGTGGTCGCCGGAGTTGATAGCCGCCGGAGTTAATTGTGTTCTTAGTAGTTTAGTTGACAACTGAGAACTTACTATAAGTTAAGTTCTTAGTTGTTTGGTCGTCGGAGTTGGTAGTCGCCGGAGTTAATTGTGTTCTTAGTAGTTTAGTTGACAACTAAAAACTTACTGATAAGTTAAGTTCTCAGTTGTTTGGTCGCCGGAGAGGTCGCCAGAGTTGGTGATCGCCGGAGTTGGTAGTCCCCGGGTTAATTGTGTTCTGAGTAGTTTAGCTGACAACTGAGAACTTACTGATAAGTTAAGTTCTCAGCTGTTTGGTAGCCTACGTTAAAAAAAAAAAAAAGTCGCCGGAGTTGATGGTTGCACGAAAGTTTTGTTGGAGAAGATGGGTAGGGGGTGATCTAAGGTGATGGTAGTTGGAGAGAAATTAAATTGATAAAGAGGGTGGACTTAGTAAAATGATAGAAGGGTGAATTTAGTAAAATGATGGAAGGATGTACTTGTTAAACTAGGAATTATATGGTTAAGCAAAATATAACTTGCCATAGAAGGTAATATTGATTTGTTAAAGGAATTATATGGTAAATGTCTCTCTTGATTGAGACTAAAAAACTAAAAACCCCAATCTAATTATTGGCTTTAAGGCCCCAAAATTTAACGAACCCGATACTCCATGTAATCTATATATATATATAAAAGCAGGATTGTCAAAATTTCGTCCAAATCAGGGACATTTTAGTAATTTCACGTGGTGGCAAAATTGTAGATTTAGTAACCCCGGCTGACGTGGCTAGCGCTGATTGGAGGGGAATTTGGCGCGTGCGTTACACGCGCTGAGGCAAAGGCGCGTGTACGCGTAAAGTTTTTTTTTATACCGCGACACGTGGCGCATTCGATTGGCCGGTTTATTTTGCATTTTTATTTTTCATCCCCTTTTTCGACCTCAATTATTTTATAATTTTTTTAAAAATTTTTACACCAAAATTCATAATTTTTTTTCCTCTTTAATTAGAGACTAATTTCATTTTCTTTGGACAAAAAAAAAAAAAACACTCTTTTTAAATATAAATTTCTTTATTTTTCTTTTTAATTTTTCAATATCTTTTTTTTGAAAATTAATTAAGTGTGAAGTATATTTTTTTTATTATAAATGATGATAATAATAATCATAATTTTACTTTTTAAATATAAATTATTGTTTGTAATGTTAGTTCCTTCGTTTCAAAATCTGACATTAATTTTTTAAACATATTAAGTAATATTGTATAAAATATTCCTTGGGACGAATATATTAATTTATTTTTTTACCCGAAATAGTATTATTTTGTAAAAATTAATGTTTATAATGTTCGTGTCTTCGTGTCAGAAATTAAATATTAATTTTTGAGACAAGTAAATTCATTGAGTCAAAGGAAGCATTTTTTTTTGATATAGAAAGTAGTACTCCCTCCGTCCCGCCCGAAGTGTCCTAACTTTCCATTTTGGGCGTCCCATTTAAAATGTCTCATTACCAAAAAAGGAAAGTTTTTTTACTATTACACCCACTTATTCTCTCTCCTACTTTACTTTTACACTCACAACATTCTCTCTCCTAACTATTCCACCCACTCATTCTCTCTCCTATTTAATTTTTCATACTCACAACATTTAAACTTTTCTCTTTCTTACCTCACTTTCCTTAATTCTCGTGCAATTGTCCTTTCCGAACACTTCGGATGGGACGGAGGGAGTATTAATTATGGGATGAAAGTAATATTCATTTTTGAATTGAAGGAATTTTTTTTTCTTAAAAAGTAGAATTTTTTTATATGTCCAAAAAAAATGAACATTGCTTCCTTCGTCTCAATGAACATTTTAAAAAATAATACTACTTTATTCGTCTAAAAAATTAATGTAGTATTTTGAGACGAAGACACTAACATTACGAACATTAATTGCAGAGGCGAATGAAGTAATATTATTTTTTTAAATATTCATTGGGATGAAGGAAATAATGCTCATTTTTTGGAAAAAAATGTAGTTTTATTTTGGGTTAATCATTTCGAATCGAAAGTAATATTCATTTTTGAAATATTGTAATTTTAGTGCCTTCGTTTCAAAATATGACATTACTTTTTTAAACAACTTAAGTAATATTTTATAAAATATTCATTGGGATGAAGATGGTATTTTATTTTTTTAGCCGAAGTAGTATTATTTTGTAAAATTTAATCTTTATAATGTTTGTGTCTTCGTGTGTCAAAAAATAAATATTATTTTTTGAGACAAGTAAATTTCTTGAGGCAAAGGAAGCAATTTTCTTTTGATGTAGAAAGTATTATTAATTATGAGACGAACGTAATATTCATTTTTGAATTGAAGTAATTTTTTTTTCCTTACAAAATAGAATTTTTTTATATGTCCAAGAAAAATTAACATTGCTTCCTTTGGCTCAATGAACATTTTAAAAAATAATACTACGTTATTTGCCTAAAAAATTAATGTCATATTTTGAGACGAATGCACTAACATTACAAACATTAATTGCAGAGGCGAATGAAGTAGTATTAGTTTTTAAAATATTAATTGGGATGAAGGGAATAATGCTCATTTTTTGGATAAACAATGTAGTATTATCTTTGGGTTATTCATTTTGAATCGAAAGTAATATTCATTTTTGAAATGTTGTTATGTTAGTGCCTTTGTTTCAAAATATGACATTAATTTTTTAAACAAATTAAGTAATATTTTATAAAATATTCATTGGGACGAAAATAATATTTTTTCTTTTCTTTAGCTGAAGTAGTATTATTTTGTAAAAATTAATTTTTATAATGTTAGTTTCTTCGTCTCAGAAAATAAAAATTAATTTTTTGGACAAGTAAATTCCTTGAGGCAAAGGAATCAAATATTTTTTTTTTGGATATAGAAAGTAGTATTAATTATGGGATGAAAGAAATATTCATTTTTGAATTGAAGGACAATTTTTTTCCTTAAAAGTACTTTAGAAATAATGAAAACTAAAATAAATAAAACTAGAAGGGAAAATTATATTTTCCGTCTCAAGTCAACTTTAAAAAATGTCATTATACAAAAAAATTATTTTCTTCATTTCAAAAATGAATATTACTTTCAACTCAAAATAAATCACCAAAAAATATACTACTTTTTGTGCCAAAAAATTGCATTATTATGTGCTTTAACTAGAAGGGAAAATTATATTTTCCGTCTCAAGTAACTAAAATTTTCAAAGTAGCGAAATCAAATTACTCTTTTTTACCAAATTATAGGAATACAGTGTTAGTATGTGCTTTAACTTGATATTGCCATATTTAAAGAATTTTGTAAGTAAAAAACGGGTTGATAAAATTTTTGAATTCCTCCTAAACTCGCAATGATCCGCGTCTAATGAAAAGAGTTTGGAAATGTTTTCTTTTAAATCGGGTGGAATTGGGGTGGATTTGGGATTAGCTCGAACCGTCCCATTTAACCCGAACCCGCATAGTATTCATCTCTTTTTAGAATAAATTTTAAATATTGATAATATTTGTAAAGGGAAATATTAATAATTTTTTTTTTCAACTTTTGTCCTATTTTAAACGTTAAAAAATTGGTTAGGATATTAAAGAGATGAATAGTTTTATTATAAAGTATAAAAAGTTGGGTACAAAGTAATTAGTGAATAGTTGTTGACTTGTGAGTATGACTTATAAGACCATTGAATAAAAAAATATTAAAATTTTTCCATTGTACTTTTTTTTAAATTTAAAATGGGAGACCTTTTATTAAAGAAAAAGGAAGTTTACAATGGGACGAAGGGAGCATTTATTTATTTGATAGTGAAATAATTTTTCCTAATGTTAAATTTAATTAATTGCGATATAAAAAAATGATTATATAACAATAACATTAAAGAAATATGTAAAAATCAAACAGGGATGTAGAAGTTGAATACGGGTCAAGAACAAAATAACTTCTCAAAAATCAAAATTGATGATACTTGAAAATTTCATTTCATGTATTTTGTTTGTTTGGAGAATCACTAGAGTCAAGAGTTCCGAATTGCAGTTGAAGAGAAAGATTTGGAGACTTATAACTAGATTGATTACGCTTTCCCAATCGTTGACGAAATTAGGTGATACTGTGGGCAAATTACGCACATATCACGTTCAATACACAATAAATATGCTCTACATAAAAAATATGCGTTCAATTCCATAGCATTGAAAAATGGATGTCAAATGTGATTATTATTGAATAGAACGGGAATTTACGTATAAAACGCGCTTCGTACAAACTAACTATGTCTTACATATATATTTATTTTAGTTACCTTCAATCTGATATTTGTACTAATAATATAGTTTTCAAAAAAGTGTTTTTCAATGTACACAAACATTTTTATTTCCTTTTATATTTGTATGAATTTTCGTTAATATGTGTTAATAGCTATCCGTGCATCGCACGGGAGTTACACTAGTGAACATATAAAACAAGAAAGGAGATGGAAAACATAAGGCATAATCACTAAATGATTTTGTAAACAAAATAAAATTATTTTGCCATATTTTCTTTTTCATTTAAACCTTACACTTACACTGTAGGTAAGGGTAAGGGTAAGGGTAAGGATAAGGGTATGGGACAATATTACACCCTTCATTTTTTTAGTTAATTCAATTAAATTTTTTATTATAATTTTATACAAATTTAAATATTTCTATAAATTTTAAAAATTGTAATTGATAATATTTCTAATGATAAATTAATATAATTTTAAAATTATAAAAGAAATAATTCATTTTTATAAAATTGAGATTAAAAATTAATAAAATAAATCATAAAATTAAAATGTGATTAAATAGTTAAGAGAGTTTGTATTCATACACATGTAAGATTTCTAAGCGCACACGTAATATACTCCGTATTTGTTTCCCAAAACACCCTTCTTCCTACCTTGCTCTACAGATTATTCCCCTCTGAATATACAGTGACCCCTCATATACGTAAAAAAAGGTGATTTTTTTTCAGAAATTTAGGACTTTCTTTTGTCGGAAAGCTCTAGACGCCGCACTCCGCCACACGCAACTGCAGCAGCGCCACGCCGCCTCCGGCATCGGGACAGGTATGACTCTTCTCTCCTTCACCGGTTCTCCCTCTAAATCAAATATCAAATCCCTAAATTTCCAAAATCCTAACAAATTTAGGGCTTTGATATTGGAAATGCCTATCAATTTCTGAGTGATTTCTATCAAATACTATATTTGAAATGTGTGTTAAAGGGTGTGAATAGAACATAAAAGTAGGGCATCAAGGAATAAAGAGATTATAGCTCTTGTAATTTCTGACAACTAAATATTATGTAGCTATTTTTATTGATGCATGCGTTAGCAGTGATCAACCAAGAAGTTAGGGAAGTTGGGGATTATTAGGTCTAATTCATGAAAGCAGTGCCTTCACAACATTCGAGTTTCATCATAAAAATTATATGTTGGCACTGATATTAGTTTCACAGGGGAGCATCAGTCTCATGGCATATAAATTGTATTTGAATTGTTCCTTGGGTTTCTGGGAAGCGGTGATGGTACTTAATACGAAGCATTGTTGGTTAAGAAGTTTAACAGTGTTTCAGATATAGTGGTATTTTCATAATGAAGGGTGTTTTAGTTGATTTATTCTGTAGATACATGAGTGAATCGTGTCTGTGCTCATGGATTATTATTGCGCAGATTAATTTTTTTAATTATTTGAGGATGGCAGTTTCACTCTTCTTATTTATCAGTGCTCCCACAGAAACTAAATTTTTGGTCTGTTCACCTTCTGCAGCTCACAAAGCTCAATGGCGAGGTCATTATCTAATATATTATTGAAGGGCATCTCGGCATTTCCAGCTGCCCGTTCAAATGCTTTTGTAAGCCCCTGTACTTTTTTCTTGTTCGGCAGTTTTAGCACTTTAGCCTCTTTTAAAGAAAGTCAACAAGTAAAAATAGAATATTGAATATTTTTATTATGATATCAGATTTTTTTTTCCTCTGAAAAGTATCAAAATTGTAGTCTGATATGATTTTGTGAGCTTAGAGTTTTGATATGTGGAACTTTAATACTTTATATGGCTTGGATTCGGTTGAGTTGGAATTTGGAAGACAATTATGCGAGGGCAGATGCTTTGAAGCTTTTTTCTTAACGGTTTATTTATGCTCTGATTTCTTTCCTTCAGATTTCTACCACTGTGAATCAGTTTCAACTCTTTTCCATATTCAATTTGAGGTTAAGTGTTTCAAGTCAGGAAAACTGAGAAGAGAACTTTGTGGTGTCCAATATGGACTTTGTGAAATCTAGAATGTAAATTTTTATCTAGTTTATCATCTATTCTTGTTTGTGAAGATCAACTATTGAAATCCATGTTGCCTGGATTCTTCATATTAGCCTAAGTACCTCTGTCGACATGAGAAGACATGAGTATGGGTCTGGATGCCTTTTTTCATTATCTTTCTACAAGTTATTACTAAGTTGGTGCAAGCTCTTAAAGGTTTGGCAAATCTGATACTTGGATTTAGTCCTTGTAGCTGAGTCTGGTTGATGTAGATTGAAATGGCTCGATGAGCTACTGATATCCATATCCATTTAATTTTTCCTCTTACTGAATCAATATTATAGAACTTGTAAAGGGCACTTATTAATAGAGAAAGAGCTTCAAAAGCATTTTTCGACTTTCTACTTCATTCAAAGCTCAAGCTTTTAAACTTTCGCATTTGAATCCCCCAGTCTTCAAAAACTTGGATCCTCAGTAAACTTGCATCTAGTTGAAACAAACTGAAAGTCAGATAGTCTAGTCTGAACACTCAAGTAAAATGATTTATGTTGATTTTTGCGAAAATGGATAGCAGTTTTATAGTACATCTTTTAGCCTACCAACAACAACAACAATGCCTTAGTCCCAAAATGTTTTAGCCTACCAATCACTGAAAATTGTAGAAACTGCTTCTTTTAATCCGGATAAACTGAATAGATACGTCAACCTAAATTTATGGTGGTTGCATAAACCTGCCCTTTTCCTTTAGAGATGCTTGAAGCAGTACTTACTACCATTTTCCCGATTCCAGCCCATACTTAACTAGATTGCAAAACCTTCTATAAAAATTGGCATGCACTTTTTTTTCCAAACAATATTGACCATCTTAGTGTAAAATATTACTGTGAATACTCAACTGATATGATAAAAAAAAGAACGGAATGATTTAAGTTCTTGCGTGCTTCAAACTGTTCGTAGGCTTCCGCATCTTCTTACCAGCATGGAATGCGATTCTCAACATCCGTGCCCAATGATCCGGACACACATGATGACTTCAAGCCAACAAATAAGCTTGAGAATTCCAGCCTTACTCTCAAAGATATTGTCGAACAGGTAGGTGATTGTAATTATCTCTTGTACTCTATTCATAGGTGTGATTAATTTTCCACTTTGTTCAGAAAAGTTTTCTTTTTCGTAGAGCACTGTATATCGGTTGCCTTATCTTCTTGATCGTGTTTGGTACCTTTTCATTTTTATTGTGGCTCATGCTGATATGATTCATAGGATGTCAAGGACAATAAGGTGATGATTTACATGAAAGGGGATCCCGAACTTCCTCGTTGTGGATTCAGCTCATTAGCAGTTAGAGTGTTGAAAGAATACAGTAAGTATTCAGATGATTATCTTCTTTACCATTGCATCTTTTATTTGATGTGGAAATTGAATGCTCAATTGTTATGTGGCATGTCGCAGTATATATTTGGTGCAATTAAGGTGGGCAAAAAAGAGTAACTTTTTGATGTCCTTGTATGCTTTTCACATGCCACTTTTATTTAGTACTTCACTGTGCCACTTTTTTTTCTTTCCGATGAAAGTTCAAAAATGAGATAGAGGGACGCTTTAAAAGAGAAAAACTCAGATACGAATTTGAGTGATATAAGTAACATTGTGGAATAGAGTAGTTTGAGTAGGTGCTGACTTGTTTGGTTAATTGAAGTTTTTTTTTTTTTTTTTTTTTTAAACTAATTTTGAATGAAGTGGCAGAACTGTGGGAACGGTTATATCTACACACTTGGATACGGAAGAGTACGTCTCAAAAGTCAAATGTAATATTTATTCTATTCTTACTAGTCAAATGAATTTTGCAGGAATTCCTCTAAGTTCCAGAAACATATTAGAAGACCCCGAGCTAAAGAATGCTGTAAAATCTTTCAGGTAAATCATGGCTGCCTGAATGCATATGCATCGTAACCTCATTTTCTTAAACAAGCATCTTTGTGTTCTCCAGAAAACTTAAGAATAAAATAAACTTGACTCGCGCACGAACACATGGAGTGGTAGTGAGGTTTCCTGATTGCTTTATGAGTTGGTGTTCTCCAGAAAACTTAAAGAATAAAATAAACTTGACTCGCGCTCGAACACATGGAGTGGTAGTGAGGTTTATGAGCTGATCATAGAGAGAGAGAGCACAACTCTGTGATTGTTTTACTTCTTCCTTTTGTGAAAAACTATTACCATTGGCATACCTAGAAGCCAATGTTAATACTTCCGCCTTTTGTGAAAAAGTATTGCCACTCGAGAGGGAGGGAGGGAGGATCCTGATATGACTGCTGGAGCTGATTTCTCCAATTGTAATACTCACATGAAAAAGTTGAGCATATCTTTAGGCTCCATCCATTCCCAATTAAATTGTTGAACTAATTTCTCCAGCGGTGATAGTCCCTCCTTCCATGAAAAAGTTGAGCATCTATTTTAGCACCCACCTTTTAAGTCTTTAATCAATATTCTCCTTGATTGTGCGCCCCAGTCAAAGGGGACTCTCTTGGGGGGGCATGAAATTGTTAGGATTCCTTGAGGTGTCCACCTTGGTTTTTGACTCCTCAACTCTTGTGGGGTTTGGACCTCTATGAGGTCAGATGTGGTTATTTTGACCCACACCATTCAAGACCAATTACTTAGTCGCTTGATTGCTGCCACATTGGGATTGTGTTTCACATAATTTAAGGATCTTTTTATGCAGTGCCTGGCCCACATTCCCGCAGATCTTTATTAATGGGGAGTTCATTGGAGGTTCGGACATCATCCTCAATATGCACCAGGTAAATTTTGCAATCTTTAACGTGCTTTTCATTTCAAGTAGGGTTTAATTTTTCTTGTTCTCTTGAGGGTAAAGTTGGTTTACAGTCTCCATTCTATTTTTCAGAACGGTGAACTTGAGGAGAAAATCAAAGCTGTCAGGACATAGAGGATGATCCTCCTCGTAAAATGTGAAACAATAAGTCGGGATTTTGCTAGTCAATCAGTCTTAGTGTGGAACAAAAGCATACATGGCAGTTGTAGTTTGCGATCACAAGAACCAATTTTCTATGGTGCCAAATAACAGAGGTGTTTTTTCATTGTTTCCCTCTGATACTCAAACTATTAAGATATTTGTAACCCTAATCTGAAAAAGATGCAAGATAGCTTATGTTTTCCATCCTTGCCACTCAATAGTATCTATGAAACGAAAAGCCTGTCAGACTGGCACCTCTATATGTATATCTCACATGTCATAACCCAATTGTCAATATTGTTTACATTTAAGCCGCAAATTTTTCCACGTCACCCAAAATTGTGATCGATCATCTATCTCCAAAACTGAAAAGTAATATTCTCACCCATTACGTCAAAAAATGGGGATGAACTGTATTTCACTTTAACTAAAAAAAATGAAATGGATCTTACACATCAGAGTGATAAGCCTCAATATAAAAATCTCCACCTGAATAACCTCGATCGAAACTCATTCACCGGGATATCTTCAGCTGGTCAAGATGGGAACTAACTCTGAATCTGACAGCTTAACGCCTTCTCGTGCTTATGCCCCAGAGAGCTTTGATTTAGCCAAGTAGTTGAGCCATTTTACGCGTGAGTGTCTAATTTTCCACTTGAAACCTACAAGCCAACCTGTCCATATAAAGAAAAGAATATGATGGAAAAGTTGGTTACACTTCACAGAGATAAGGCTACTGTTACTAACATCACATTGTTAAAAGTGTTAGTTCAACATCAAGATGACCCCAAGTTCAAGTATCAACGGTGAAGCCATTTGCGTAGGGGAAAATGTTACTTCAATAAAATTGTTGAATAAGGCGAAAAGCCAAGACATAAGTTTATATGGAGCCAATTAATCAACCCCTGTTTTCATCAGGTCCAAACAATATTTGATAATTATATACTCTTCCTGTCCCAAAATAAGACTCTCGCTTACCATTTGCATGAACCCCAATATAAGTTGCATTTCTAAAAGAGGAAATGATGTCATGGAGGGAGAATAACAGACACCACGCTCAATATGACATTAAGACTATCTTATTAGACCATATTATTTGAATAATGATTTTTTTAAAGTAAATATTGAATGCTTCGCCTTGAACTTAAGTATATTATGATGCCTTTAATGCTCTTGAATTTGTTGTTTCTTGAACCCGTTGCCTACCACATCACATAAACAAACTACTTACGCATTTACCATATCCCTTCTTATGTCTTACCAAAATCATCAGGCCTTGGAGCTCGTGGAGCATAGGTATCTAAGCATATACTCATTGGATGAACAAGTATCTGCCAAATCTTGATGTAATCTAGTAATTGCCTTCATCAGCGCTTTTAGAGCAGGAAGCAAATTTCTGGAATTCTCCTGAATAGCGTGTCCATGAGCTTTACAGAGTTCCTATAATCCATTAAAAACATAAGCACAGGATGTATATATACTAATATACATGGGCATCAAATGTTTAGAGCAAAGTAACTCTTTACACAAATCTCACCTGACACCAACGAAGAATAAACTCCAAATGTGGACAAGTTTCCAGAAGCTCTGCAAATGCCTCAATTAACCTTTGCAGATATTTGAACGGAACAGAAGATATAACAGCTGGTATATCTGCTGGACGGACAGCAATAATACACTTTCTAATCAAAGCATCTTCATTTAAACGTAGACTAAGTATTAAAGCTCTTTTAGGTTGATCTTCACTTAGTGCTGCATCAACTGCCTGTTCAAAAAGGATTGAAGTCTCAGTAGCTACATATTCAGTAATATAAAATCATATCTACTTCCAGAAAGATCAAAGTATATCGCAGTTGTCGACAACCAAAACAGCCTTATGGTATGTGCACATGAAATTAAACTCTTTTAAGAACTCAACCAATTGAATCCTGGCAAATTTTAGTGTGCCCTTAAAATAAACGTATAAAACATAAGTGGTACCCTACGGATAGTGAAGTACCTCTGGGGTAACATCAATGTCAAGATCAGTGGGATCGAAGATAAAAGAATCATCCATTGAGTAAACTAGAACTCCTTCAGTTGTCGCCGCAGCCCAACTCCGGCCTGTAGGAGCAATTCTCAGGCATTTGGTTCGAATAATAGGCCTCCCACGGTTGGGCATCGATCCAGGCAAATCGTAACTTGATTTTATACGCGTTTGTTTATCAACACCTTGCTCTGTATCACTGTTGTCGTCATCAATCAGATTAAGTGGACCAGCCTCTGTCATATTCTTTGAATTCAGGAAGTCAAGGACTCCATCTAGTGAGAGATTGAGAGTTATCTGAAATCTGCGCAGCAATACCTGCAATGTATATGAATTTGTTGCAGACATTAAAGAGGGTTCGTATATGTGTGTTGGGAAGAAATAGCAATGTATATGAATTTGTTGCAGACATATGATGATTCATGTTAGCCGACCCCAAATTATTTTGGGACCAAGGCTTTGTTGTTGTTGTTGTTGTGGTGACGGAGGAGATGCAAAACAATCACATACAAGTGGAATAAGCAACAAGCATTTTCATGAGAAAAGCAGCAAACCAAAAAATTAAACCACAAGAGACGGGATGTATCTGTTAGAGGTCTGTGACATGAAACTATCTACCCATGGCACTCAAACGTTTTTCTTTATTAGGAAAAAGATATCAGTGCTACTTGTTAACTTCTTGTCCATATCTTAATCTAAATTCTATAAAGACAACGAACCTAAACGCACCTGGTCAGCAACATCATACATACAAATATATTTACTACTTCCTCCTGCTAATATGTAACTCCCATCAGCTGAATAACACAGGGTTGTAAAGCACTTCCCCGAAGTGGAATTAGCAGATGATCTACGATCAGTCATTAGACGTCCTCCAGCGATATCTCTCCGCCCCTCAATTGTGTACATTAACAAGCCATCAATTGGATCCCAGAAATGAATTTGCCCATCCAATGTGCTGGAAGCCAGTTGCTTTCCATCTGGACGATAAACAACTGTAAGAACGTCGTGTGTGTGGCGAAATGTTTCAACTGCGCCTTTTCCTTCAAAGACATCCCACAAGCGCACAGTTTTGTCCCATGATGACGAAGCTAAGCTTGACTGCAGATGAAAAAAAGTAGACATCCAACCAGATAAGAAAAACAATCCTACCTCAAACGACATAAGAAACATGCAAAATCAAACAGTAGAAAAATGTAAAGAGATGACCAGAGTCAATTAAATTTTTTGTGAGCACAGGTGTTAACACGCAGAGCAAGAACTCAGAGAGAAAAAAAATGAAGCAATGACATGAAGAAAGGTCGACTCACAGTTGTGGGTGAAAAAATTAACCCATGAACAGGACCCTCATGACCGCTGAGAACATCTAACAACCTGCCTGTCTTCATTGACCAAACAAAAACCTAACAGAAGTAAACACAAAGATAACCTGTCAATAGAGCCAAATAACATCAAACAGATGTCAAAATTTACTGGATCAGCACCTCAAATGAGTCGAGGGTTCCAGCACAAATAACTTCACCACTCTGATCTGCTGCCAAAGAAACAAATTGCCTAGAAGTAGGGGTAGTGAATGTCCTAAAATTGCGATAAGCGAAACAAATCCCATGCACGAACAGTCCCATCCAGAGACGCGCTCAGGAGACAATGATTGTTAGGCATGAAATGGAGGGCAGTGACGGCATTTGTGTGCTCAGAAAATGTTACGAAACAGAAGCCTGAGGATACAGTCCATACCTGTAGCAATCGAAGAAAGCTAGTTTTAACCTTGACTAGAGAAATAAACTCAAGGAAAGAACAACCAAAATATACCATAGTACTTAAAAAGAACTTTAAAACAGTAGAATATTTCGAAAGCTAAATACTCAATTTTGACTCCTAACAATCAAGAAGAACGCAAAGATAAATTGATATAATAATGATCAAAAAAGACCAAGCTGAATTTTCAATACCAAGAGCAATTCCAACTTCAAAATTCTTCTAAATATGATAAAGTGAAGATGAAAACAGAAACAACAGCTAGAAAAAGGTTTTACTAACTTAAGATAGCAATATATCATATGTACACAACAAACGGATCATAGATTTTCAACAGAACAAAACACAAATGATTCAGTTATCAATGAGAAAGCACAATACAAACTATTTCAAGTCCTGCTAAGAGGCTGTTGCTTTTAGTAATCTTTTATAAATTAATAAAAACGATCAACAAAGAAAAGATAATATGAACACAAATACCTCAATAAAAGTACAACAGAAAATCCATATCTTACTCACCTTGATTTTGTTGTCATCAGCTCCAGTAGCCAAGAGCTGTGAGTCTGGTGAATAAGCAAGAGTATTGACATCAAAGTAATGTCCTTGTTGTTTCAGTATATAACTCTCTGACTTCCACTCCCAAACAAGTAACTGTCCCAGTTTTGCACACCCAAATGTCAACCAATTACCAAGTCCATTGAAAGTAGCTGTGCTGATCTTCTCTCTTGATATCGACAACAAGTGAATACACACAAAATCAGGCATCTGATACAGCCCAAACACTCCATTGGAGAACCCAACAACCACAAGATCAAGACCCCTATGATAATCGCAAGATGTTAACTTTGATGGAGACTGCATAAAATAGTCCTTCTTTAACATCTCCCATTTCCCTTTATGTAATAAATCCCCAGTTCCTTCTTCAAGCTCTCCATCACCATCAAATTTCTTCCTTTTCTTTGTGTTACCATCTCCATTATCTTCCGGACTTTGATCAGGTGTACCAGGAGAAGGAGGTTCGGAGTTTTCCACTCCCAAATCATCAGACTCACTCTCACTTACCGTATAATTCCAGCTAAAAATTGCCCCATCACGGGCTAAGGTGTAAGCCCTAGAAACTCTATTTGTTTTCCTATCAACCCCAAAGAAGACACCAACAATTGTATCTCTATGACCTAAAAACAAAAATGGCTTACCTAAATTACTCAACTTCTTTAAACAAAAGAGTCTCACAGTCAAGTCCTTCGACCCAACCAGCAGGTAATTCGAATCAGGACTCCAGTCCAGTGCCGTCACCTTATCATTGCAATCAGCGAAAGTCCGAACCAACTCAAACGGAAAAAACTCCTTCTTGAACCCAGGAGACCGCCATATCTGGACCAATTTCCCAACGGCAACAGCAATGAGCGAGCCATCGGGGCTAAACTTGGCAACCGCAACGGGCTTTTTAAATGAAATACGGTGGAGAACGGCGCGACGGCGGAGGTTAATGAAGAGGCAGCGTGAGTTGTCGTCGATTGCGAGGAGGAAAACGCCGTCAGGAGAGGCAGAAATACGGGAGATATTGGAGGAGGACTGGAAAGGGAGGGTTAGGGTTTCGGATTTGATGAGGTCGGTGACGGAGATACGGTTACCGACGGGGGAAATTAGGAGGTTGTTGTCAACGACTACGGCGTTTCCGCCTCTGTATGGAGCTCCGAGGAGGTTGTGGAATCTGTAATTCATGGTTACGGAGGAGAGAATGGAACAATGATGGCGCCACTGTTAAACCCTAGTTCTTAAAACCCTAACAAGATTGTTCCGTGGTTTACCGTTGAACTTTGACCAAAATGGTTCCAATATGGGTTAACATAATTGAAAATTATTTTTGGGTTGCAAAAATCATTAAAAAATGCAAAAATCTAAAAAATGAGGGTTTTTTTTGTTAATCTTAACCAAAAAAAAAACTTATTTTTCACCCGCGGTTCATTTAACGGACGATTTATATACACTTTTCTGTTCCGATTCTCTACTATCTTTTTTACTCGTGCAACAAAAAAATTTGAATTCATTTCGTCATTTGCGCTTTTCAATTTGATTTTTCGTAGTTGTTATTCAATAATTTCGTTATATTTTTCATTGATTTTCACTGATTTTACATCTTCTCCTCCTGTTTTAAGTTGTTTTACGAAATTATGACCAGCCAAATCAAAGAAATCAGGAGCAAGCGTCCGAACGAAGGTATGATTTTTGAAAATGTATTATTCTCTACTTATTCTCCAACATGTTTTCAGTCGTATTTTTCTTCAATTTCCACATATTGTTATGGATTGATGCACTGACACATTATATTCGTGACACTGGCACTTTAAAAAACACAAGCAATAGCTTTTTGGAAATAAGAAATTGCACTGGCACTATAGAAACAGTTGCACTGACACATTTATTTACAAACATAAGCAAATGTTGTCACAATTGAAACTCTAACACTGTCACTTTTGAAACTGATGCTGGTTTGTTTATACACTGATGCTGACACTTTGAAACTCTAATGATGGCACTTTTGAAACACTGTTGCTGGCATTTTGAAACACTGCTGCTAACACTTTGAAAATATAATGCTGACACTATAGAATCAGTTGCACTGGCACATTTAAAACACTTACAAACACTTGCAAACACAAGCAAATGTTGCCACTATTGAAACTCTAACACTGGTACTTTTGAAAAACTGATTCTGTCACTTTGATAGACGGATGCTGGCACTTTGAAACACTGATGCTGGCACTTTGATAACTGATGTGGGCACTTTCAAACACTAATGCCGGCAGTTTGAAAATTTGATGCTGGCATTTTGTAACACTGATGCTGACATTTTAAAACACTGATGCTGACATCTTAAAACATTTACAATTCACCTACTCTGGTAAAAAATATTAAATTTTGCTAGTGGGTATATGCACTATAAATAGGTGTTGGGATGTGGAGTCAAAACCACGGAGAAAGGAATCAAAGAAGAAAATCGCGGAGGAGTGACTGTCGAGCTGGGCGACCGCCCAAGGTGGTGATGGGAGACCGCCCAGTAGTACAGAAGTTTGGGCTCGGGGAATTTCCATCATGGGCGACCGCCCATAGGGTGGTGGGCAACCGCCCACGTGCCGGGGAAGTTTTTTCTGCAGCTGATTGGTTTCCTATTTGGACAAGATCTCTTCCTACATTGGTGTTTCCTTTTGGTAGTAGTATTTGAATAGAAAGAAGATTACTTTCTTGGGTAGGAATTCTTTTATTACTAGGATTTGATTTCTTGTTCCCTATAAATACATGTGATAGCCTAGAAGACAAATTGTAACATCGGAAAATATTATAGTGAATATTTTGGCTTGGTAGCGCCCCCAGACGTAGTTGTTGTTGCAACGAACCGGGTTAACAATTCTTGTGTGTTCCTTTGTGTGTGATTTACTTTTCGTGTGTGTTGTTCTTATTATTACTCCTAGCTTGGATCCGTTCCGCTGCGGTAATTCACAACAACTGGTATCAGAGCCTTTGATTTTGTCGAATCATTGGTTGGCTGGTCTTTTGCTATGGATTTCTTGGGAGCTTTGGAGGATGGTAATAAGGTGTTGATCGAAAAGTTTGATGGGACGGATTTCAATTTTTGGAAGACACTTGAATCGAGGATGTTTTGTGGAACAAGGATTTGTATCTACCATTAAAAGAAAAGCCGGAGGACATAGAGGAAGCAAAATTCGAAATCTTGGATCGGAAAGCGTTAGGGCTTGTTAGGCAAACGTTGACCAAGGATGTGGCGAAGAATGTTTTGGAGGCGAAGACTACCATGGAGATGTTACAGATGTTGGCGAGCATGTACGAGGCACCATCGGCGGCGAATAAGGCTCATCTAATGAGGAAGCTGTTGAACATAAGGATGGTGGAGGGCATGTCGGCAACAAAGCATATAAGTGAATTCAAATCTACTGCGACCCAACTGTCTTTCGTGGCTGTTACTCTTGATGACGAGGTACTAGCATTGATTTTACTTTCTTCTTTACCGGAAAGTTGGGATACGACTGCGATAGCAGTTAACGTTTCAACAGGAAAAGTGAAGTTGAAGTTTTCGGATGTCGTTGATGTGATTCTTGGCGAAGAAATTCGTAGGAAGAGCAAGGGTGGGACATCGGGGCTAGCACTAAATGTCGGTGAAAAGAGTAAGGGTGGCAAGAAGGTGATTACTTGCTACGATTGTGGGGAGAAGGGGCACTTTAGGAGAAGTTGTCTGAAGCGGTCAGGCAGAGCGAAGGAATTGAATGTTGCTGAGGAGATGGCGGAAGTATTAATCTTGGGTGGGAGCAGTTCAACAGATTCGTGGGTTTTGGATTCGGGCTCGACGTTTCATTCATGCACCAGTGCAGAAAGAATGGAGCAGTACGTTCCGGGTGATTTTGGGGTTGTTCGTTTGGGAAACATTATCCTGTCAAGGTCATTGGAAAGGGGGTTGTTCGGGTCAAAGCAACGGATGAGACTGTTTTACGGCTACGTGATGTGCGACATATTCCGGATTTGAAGAGGAACTTGATTTCCATAAGGCAACTTGATAAGGAGGGTTGTGTGGTGACCTTCGGTTGTGGGACATGGAAGGTAAACTGCGGAGCTAGCTTGGTGGCTCGTGGCGGCGTGGAAAATATGTTGTATACCACATGCAACATGAGTCGTTGGGGGAAACGAAGGCGCATCCCAATGATGAGTGGTGGTGGCCGAGATCGCCATGGTGGGAGAGATTTCACTAAACGGTATGTTGGTAGAAAATTGGGTGATGAAGTCGGCCGACGCGGAGCCAATTTGGCCAACATGGGAGCGGGATCTAGAACGGTGATGCGATGGGTTGCAAAGAACACACAAAGATTCCAAGCTTGTGATTGTGTGGGGCACGTGGATTCGCGTTGTTCATGATCGATAGTTAGCAAGCAAGTGAGCGGGGATGTACAGGGAGGATCATTCGGAATGAAGACTCGGAGCATGGTAAAACCGACAGTTATGTTGAAGCGTAGCTTAGCTTCAACTCACTTGGATAACTAGACAAGAGGCCGGGCGCTACCAACGCAATAGCTGGCCACTGAAATTTGTTTCAAGAAGAGGTATCATGGATGGTTTGTCTCCAGGTGGGAGATTGTTGGGATGTGGAGTCAAAACCACAGAGAAAGGAATCAAAGAAGAAAATCGCGGAGGAGTGACTGTCGAGCTGGGCGACCGCCCAAGGTGGTGATGGGCGACCGCCCGGAAGAGTACAGAAGTTTGGGCTCGGGGAATTTCCATCATGGGCGACCGCCCATAGGGTGGTGGGCGACCGCCCACGTGCCGGGGAAGTTTTTTCTGCAGCTGATTGGTTTCCTATTTGGACAAGATCTCCTCCTACATTGGTGTTTCCTTTTGGTAGTAGTATTTGAATAGAAAGAAGATTACTTTCTTGGGTAGGAATTCTTTTATTACTAGGATTTGATTTCTTGTTCCCTATAAATACATGTGATAGCCTAGAAGACAAATTGTAACATCGGAAAATATTATAGTGAATATTTTGGCTTGGTAGCGCCCCCGGACGTAGTTGTTGTTGCAACGAACCGGGTTAACAATTCTTGTGTGTTCCTTTATGTGTGATTTACTTTTCGTGTGTGTTGTTCTTATTATTACTCCTAGCTTGGATCCGTTCCGCTGCGGTAATTCACAACAACAGGAAGGGGCTTGACATTTATAAAAGACTGACACTGGTACATATAATAACAAACACTGGCACATTCAAAATTTAATACTAGCACGTTCAAAAACAAACACCGGCACATTATTAAACATATAATAACAAACACTGGCACTTTAAAAAAGTAACACTAGTACTTCAAAATACTAACACTGACACTTATTAATATTAACACTTGCACATTAACAATAACATAGTAAAAAAAAATCAATGAAATATTGAAAATAAAATATAAGTTACCTATTCAATTGCTTTCGACATTGCAAAGTGTTGAACGGTGAAAATTGTTTTCTTTTGGGTTCTTTTCCTCCTATTGATTTTACGAATTATTTCCGAGAAGGCAAACAAATGTTTCGTCTTTTCATTTGTTAAGAAAGCACAACCAAATATCACACCGTGTTCAAATGGTTGTTCACCCCAACTATTTGGGTGCACAAATTAAATTATATTTATTTGTGTCATAAGTTGTATCAAACACAACAACATCCCAATACAATTCATAATCCTCCTCATCATACCATCTCTCCAAAACAAAGTAATGAGTTTACTTTTTTTCCCCAAACTGCATTTTGAAGTAGAATCCTTCATACTCAATTTAGCTTAGTCTATCAACTACAGTTTGTGCATCGCCCATTTCTATTTTTCCCATTCTCAATCTCTCGTACAAAATTAATATGATCTATTCTTGTATGCCCAACATATTCCTCCCCACCAGCTGTATTTGCTAAAACATTATATCCATCAGTTGGCTTGATGACAGCTTATTCAAATTGCTCTATTATTTTACCTTTAGCTTCTGATATTAATCTCTCACTACGCTTGAATTTGTTCCATTCTGGCCTTGTCATCTCATGCTTGTGTTCAGTTATGTGCCGTGCAACTTAATATAAGTATTTCTTATTTAATAACTTTACTTTTATAAGAGCTTGACAACTTGTCCTTTTATAAGGAGTTTTTTTTTTCTGTTCAATTTCCTCTTTGGGTTTTCAATTCGTTCCAATGGAGATGGAATCTCAATTTCACCGACTTCTAAATGAGCTTCGGAACATCAATTTCATTTCATGTTCCTTTTGTGTATCCTTGGCATTAACACATGAAATACTTATCTATCGGGCATTGATGTTATCTTTCGAGACATGTGGGTTTGTCATTTTTACACTAAATCCCAATGCATTAGAATGATTCTTGTACAATTGATACAATTCTTTCCATGTCTTTGCTTTTATCCCCATCATAGTTGAAGTAATATCAACATGACTTGCCGTAGATAAAATAAAAATTAGATTGACAATAACACCGGCACTAGAGAAATATGTGCTTGCATATTATAATAGAAATACTAGCACTTTACAAACAATGGCATCTTTTTTCAAAAGCAAAGACCGTTATTAAACTAGTACATTCATCGACATATGTAATAACAAGCGCTGGCTTTTCAAAAAGTAACACCGGCACTCCAAACATCACTCACCTAAGACTTCAAATAACAAAGTAACACTCGTCACTCCAAACAACACTCACTGGTACATATAATAAAAAAATCGACACATTCAAAAACAAACATTGACACATTATTAAACAAACATTGTACTACAAAACCAGTAAATATTAACACTGTTACATATAATAACAAACACTGGCACTTCACAAAAATAACACTGACACTTCAAAAAATACTTACTGGTATTTCAAACAACAAACAATGGAACTACATAAGTGTACTGTCATTATATAAAAAAACACTGGCATTATAAAATTGGATTATATGTTTCGTGATAATCATCAACTACTTCGAGGAATTTGATCAATTACATTACGGTAGCATTATCTCGTAGTAATTCAATTATAATGTTAACTAATCAATTTTCGTGAGTGCATCGACACTTCGAGTAATGAAGAGTTCGAATAATTACCAGTTCATCTTCAAATTCATGTAATCTCATCTTTAACCTAATCAAAAATCGAGTGTATTAAATGAAACAATTAGGAATGATTGTAAATATCTCGATTGATAATCTATAACTAAGAAGTTGGTATAGTGAATTATATAGTACCTCAATCGACTGATACGAAATGATTTTCGCTTAAATTATGCTTTAGCTCAATGAATTTCTCTGTTGATGCGTAACCGTGTGTTTATCCGTGTGTGTTCTTTGTATTTGAAATTAATAAAAGGCGGTTCAATTTTATTAGTGAACCGGTCGTCCGGTTCAACACGCGTATTATAGATTTAAATCGAATCCAAAACTAGTTTTTTCATAACATTACAAAGTTTTCATAAGAGCAATTCAAAAAGATTAAAAATGTTTTTCCTAGCATTTAAAAAAGTGTTTTAAACAGGCATAGATATTTTCGCAAATAACCGAAAAGTTATTTAAAAGCACGTGGTCATATTTTTGTTAACAAAAAACAAGAACTTATCAAAGGCTTATTGACACTTATAACACTATCCTCGACACTATTAACACTAATATTGACACTTTTGAACAATATAACTAGCACTTTTTTAAGACTATAATTGCACTCTCCTTAACACACACACTCCAACTTTTTAACATATACTCCCTCCGTTCCACGTGAATGTGGACTTTTTGGGTGTGGGAATTAAGAAAAACTGATGTAAGAAAGAGAAAAAGTTAAATGTTGTGAGTATGAAAAATTAAATAGGAGAGAGAATGAGTGGGAGGAATAGTGAGGAGAGAGAATGTTGTGAGTGTAAAAGTGAAGTAGGAGAGAGAATGAGTAGGTGAAATAAGAAATATTCTTTCGCCATTTTGAGAAGTTTGCATTCACGTAACGACCAAAAAATAGAAATAAGTTGCGATTCACGTGGGACGGAGAGGAGTACTCGTAAACGTACATTCTTTAACACTACCATCGACACTCTTTAACACATACATTGATCTCTTTAATACATACTCTTACACTCTTCAATATACATATTGACACTATTTGACACACATCGACACTCCTTAAAACATGCACTGCACTTATTAACGAGTGTTAAAATTGCAAGTTTGGATGTCTAGAAGTGTCAATTTGTTTGTACTTTATAAGTCTCAACATGGAAGGGATGACTGACATTTATAACATTAGCACCGGCACCGCATGTGTTTTGGAATAACCGATTTTTTTAGACCAACTATTTGAATAATTAGTAGTTGCTTAAAAAAATGGATCAAAATTCAATCAAACTAATCACTAAAAAAGGGACAATTTTATGTAGAACTGACAAAGTTTGCACAATATTTGTATATCTTACATTAAAATTATTTTCTGAAAATGAAAATGCTATGCATAATACAACAACAACAACAACAACAACAACAATAACAAAGCCTTAGTCGAAAATAATTTGGGACGGCTAACATAAATCCTCATATGTCATTATGAAAGGAAAAAAATAGTGATAATAAAAGAGTAAATATATAATAGATAAAAACATCAACCCTAATCCAAGTTTGCTTGTAGTTCTTTCCCTACTCCTCGCCATTTCTCTTATCACTTCTCCAAATTATTCGCACCTTTTAACCCATGCTGGGCAAGATCACTGGCCTCCGTATCTACTACGACCAAACAAACTTAGACGATTCTCCCCTCATTTTTATCCTTAATGGGTGCAACTTCTAATTCTACCCTCGCTACTACCTCATTCACCTCAATTGATCATTCATTATATACCTACACATCCATTCCTTTTAGTATACGCATGTCCGCTTACATATTCATATTTTGAACGTGACACTGTTTCACGACCCAACATTCGCTGCCATAAAGCAAGGTGCCGGCCTAATTACCGTGCGGCATAATTTCCCTTTAATTTATGGGGCATTCCGGATCACATAAAACCCCGGTACTCTTACACTTCAACCTAACCTCGCCATAATCCTATAAACCA